>DWNR01005636.1:0-10049 GCA_018250455.1 Polygonus leo
AGTTGAAACTGGCTATTAAATTTTTGTGTTTAAGTATGTAGCCATGGAAAGAGTTCCGAACTAATATTACTATAGACTCTTATAGAGTTATGAAAGTAAATTTGAATATTTTTAGTCTCGAATGATCGTTCGACTTTACAAATGTTTCGCACTTACGCTTTGGAACGACGTAGTCATGTATTACTAATAAACAGATTTATTACTTAAATAGGTAAATAGTATATTGAGTTCTAAATACATAGCCATTAGCGTCAAATGTCACATATTTTTCTAGTACAGAACATTTTCTTTCGACAAACGGTGCGAAAAATATTCTTATGTGCAACATTGTAATCAGGCCAACATGGTAGAGTATATTATCTATTCTGTTTTATCTAATCCATTTTATTTCTAAAATTAAAACAATTTTCTTTCGGAATACCAATGTGAGCAGTATTACAATTCACAATGGGTGCTGCTATCAGAGATCCACATTAGGTTAATTGCTAGAGTCACGACAAGCATGTCGCTACTGCATGCACGGCGGTGGAAAACCCATCTATAGATACCTATTTTGCTTTTTATTTTTATGACTTTGTCATTGTGTTCAGAGTTTTGTATTCGCAGCGAAATATACCTGCAATAATGTAGTTATTTGTGACTAAAATAGCAAGATTGACGTTTTCACACTTCTTCAGAACAATTCTTCAGAACACCGCAAGAATGTACAATAATCTAAAACATTTAATTTGATTTCGTTTCCTAAACTTTTGTGTCATCCGTTTATATTTTGCTGTCATAATTCAAACAGAACTGCATCTTTGAACGTTATTGCATTTCTGGCTAACGCTGTAGCTTCCCGCGGAATGTTTGATGTTCCCGAAATAGAACATAGTTAAACGTGAACACATCAATGGTTGGGCGAGGCCCGTCGCGGCCGCGGCGTGCACTCGATTGACGCAAACAGCGTCAGTTGTTTACAGTACTACCGCCTCAGGTTATTTACATCGGGGTCACAGACACGCCGAAGGAGACCGAGGTTCAATCGATATAATTTATCTAACCTGCGACTAGTATCGCCGCGAGCGAACGGCCAACGTCGCCCCACCGTCCGCAAAATGCGACAATGACCCCCTTTGACATTACGAGGTCGTTTATGCAACGATTGCGAATAAGCAACCGGTGGGCCGACTAGAGGATTCGGAGCAGATTAAACGGACAAGGTCGCTGTGTTTGTGCGTTACGAAAACGCCTCTTGTTTCTACATATAATTTGACACTCGCTCGCGGCGTTGCGTCGTCGATTTACGTTATCGTAACGAAATGCCGGCTTTATCTGGCATGAAGGTGCGTGATCGTGGCACGATATCAGTGTCACTTTTGCCGGGGTCAATGCTCCTGTCTCCACGTGGTCGCTTATGCAACACATATTCTCGCGGTGCCGACATTCGTCGTTGAAAGCAAGTGCGAACTGTTATAATAAACCTGCACATGTCAAGAGATATGGAACAGTCACCTAGCATTAGTTTTATCAGATAAATTCTGTATAGAGAGCTGAGGTACACATTCGTAGTGAAAGTGAACTTGCATGCGCTATGAAATACTAGAGAACTGGCTGCGGCATTTAACTCGTTGCTGATTTAATCGTAATTATTTCTAACTTCTCGCTAAGCGAATAGTACACAATCGCTAACAATGTCTAAAGATATGTATCGGTACATTAATCGGCCGCTTCGTCCACTTGTTTAGTTAGAACGATCCGTCACTCCATATCTGAATGCCGCTGCATTGATTAGGTTGCTTTATGGCTTTGTCAGTGAGGTCGGTCCTAACAAGCGCTATTGTCTTAAAGTACGAGCATAGAAGCGATTTCTGTAAAGCTTCATCCATTATAAAATCTGCTAAAGTCTAACGAGCCATTACGTGCGCTATCTCATTACTTTTGATCTCTTGAATGCTAATTCTGGTTCAACTGGAGCTTAATTGTTTTTATATGGTAGATTCGAATCGTGGTTCGAGTTTAAAAACGTTCGTGTTGTATTCCACGGCGGGCTTAAAAAGTAAAACATTAAGAAGATGGATGTTTGCAGCATATCTATTTATATCTGGTCCGGCCATAAACAGCCTGCCTGGAACCGGTCAGCCCGGCTTGGAGGAATGCTCTTGCTCTCGCTAACTACGCCGGCTATCACTGCTTCACTGCCCGAGAACGATTGCAAATGTGCTAACAATGTATTTGTTTCAGCGGCCCCCACAATAAAACTCATTTATAGCCATGCATTCCATTATATTCTTGGGCCTTGTACCACAGTCGTTATCGAAACAGAATTTTCAATCAGCAACGTGGATACACAATAAAATGTCATACTTATACGTATATGATTCACATGCATGTATACAAACGTGGCATTTATTTTATTAAAAACAAGTTTATTCCAATTATTTCCAGTAAACATGAATAGTTCTGCTCAGTTATTTGATTTATGGTGCAGGTTACTCATGTTGTAAGTGACAAGCTTTAAAGTTGAATTCGAGAGATTCAAGACCTCTTTGTATTGTTTTTGTTCGCTATTTTTTGTTTTGACGTCTCCAAATTATATTGAAGGCATTCCTTGAATGGTCTGTGTATTCTTCCGTGATGCCCACGCATGACTTCTTCCTTTACTTTTTAATGTACCTATATTAAACGTGAATAAATATCTTATCCATGACAGTATAATATATTCTGCCCACATTCAATTCTGTAGTTGGTCTTCAACACTTTGTAATTAATTTATATTGACAGACTTATAAGTAACTATTTTATTGATGTTCTTGATATTTTATGGATGATGAACAAATCCTTTATTTAAAACATTTTGGACAATCAAATAAGAATAACGTAATAGTTATAGGGAATGACTCTGTTGCAGTATTTATTTGCGCGGTTGTTGTTCGTATATTTTAAATAGAATGACAATAAAACATACTGGTGTAACTCAATTTACTTTAGCGTTTCTTGAATTTATATGATAAGCACAATCGAAGGCTACAAAGAAACTGCAAAGCAACAATAAACAAACTCTTCCTTCGTCGTGTGATGTAACTAGCCTTAACAGTCGACGTGTGATCGGACGAACAATGAATTCGATGCCAATTGAATTTTCTCCTTAGAGATTTCCCTCTGTCGGAGCAAATTAAGTTGCAAGAACGTGTAGGAAAGTGAGAAACAATCATTACCGTTCAATTCGAAGCGTTCAATCTTGATACGAACTTAATTTCAAGTATGTGAGAACATTTTAGGTACGGATAATTTGCTGGTGAACGGAGGAAGTGATTAGCAGCTTTGGCGAGTATAGCGCTAGCGAGAAGCGAGTTTAGTTAGGGTAGCAAGTTTATAATTTAACCTGCATCGATTTACTTAATCGACGTTTTGAAACTATTGTGAAATATTAAGCTTACATATTGAGTCCATAAAATTAGGCGATTAGGTGCCTCACTAGTGTTCAGTTAACATGACTTAAATGACATTAAAAAGTGAGGCACTTTTTAATATTTCATTGTTAATTCTACCAAGTCAGTTATTTCAGGTCAGCTAGGAACGTTACGATGCATTTAATTTTCTCAAATAAACTGATAATGCAACTGCATGCTTTCATGGTGTAATATCAGTTTATTAAAGTGTTCATGTGTTTATGAATTATCAAAGGAACGTAAAACTTCTAGAAAATACCGTTTAATGTAGTCAGGCATAACTTCGCGTCGTAATGAAAATTACATATCGCAAGCGAGAGTCATTCAGTGAGACCGTTCAAATACAAAACAGATTTTCTAAACGGAGAGAGTAACATGACATGTTTTAATGAGAACACTGTATTAGCTAGTCTACTTAAACGCTTGTCTGTGCATTGAATTGATCGATCAAGAGGAAATAACACAAGAATTATTGATACATGACAAATGTAAATAAGTGCAGTTGAATAGTCATCGTAGTTTTTAGGCGATGTCAGGTTTTATGATGTTTGTAGCCATGTCAAGTAACAAAATAGTTGATTTATTGGCCCTCGCTGTCAATACAACACCAACTTGGCTGATTCTAACAGCAAATCGCGGTGAACGGAGGGTAGCGTGGAAAGGGTAGGGTGGGAGTCTTCCGCGCCGAATCATCCTCGACCCATCCATCAAGCTGACAGCGCCGATTATTGTTGCTACCATCGTGTGCTCGGCTTTCACTAGAAACCGTGTGGGCGAGCTCCAAAAGGATTGTTAAGCCCATATTTCATTGCTAAAAATATTCGCGTCATTATGATTTACCGGCTAAATATTTTGCAGGATATATCCCGTTACCTTTTTTCCATTTAACGTCTGAATAGCCTTAAAATCTAGTGACTAATACCTGGAGCGTGATATTTATAGACGCTAATGTTCTGTTCGATGTTAAGAGGAACTGTGTGGGTTGTTTCCCTTTATGAACTATGAAGTAGTAATGGCTCATCATCAACCTATTTCTATCCCGTAGCCCCCGTGCACAGTTCTCTTGTTAGAAGGGAATGACCTTATATCTATGTTCACCTTGCCAATGAGATCCAGACTACCTTCACTACTAGACTAGACAAACTTTATGAAGAAGACTCGGACATGCATATTTCGTTTCTTTATCTTTGTATTTAAAGCAAGTGATTTCTAATAAAGCATAATTTATTTCGGAATACTTACAAACTGAATTAAATGTCTACTACACTGTTAGCCGTATTAACTTCGAAAATATTGTTAAAGCAGTCCTTATATCCAAGTGTGTATTGCTAAGTAAAATTCATTCTGTGGAGTGGAGGGCGGACGACCTTCCGCCGAGCGTGGGCGAGCCCATGACACAGTTCACGAGATGCCACCACGAGTGATTATTTCTGTCACACCGTTTCCACGTAAACATACCTCGCTACAATGTCGCACCTCAGTGTTGCCAACGTTCACTGTTTCCCCTGAAAGTAAATTTAAAACAGATTAGATTAAAATCGGTTAATGGCTACTATCGAATTAGAGCCGTTCCGAAAACGACCTCGTTTTCATTGTCAGTTTTGAATTAACTTTTTCTATCCATATTATCAGATTATGAAAATAAAAAGTAAATACCTTCCAGTAAATACGCAGCATTAGGTACTCAATTAATGTCTAGAAAATTTTGAATTCCATCGTATTTTAAATTATTACTTCCCACCCCACTTACGAGCGGAGTTTATTAAGTTTGCTACACTACGTTTCGATATTTATTTGGCGTTTGAAAGCAGGCAAATCCTAGCAGGT
Organism: Polygonus leo; assembly: GCA_018250455.1. Lineage (NCBI taxonomy): Eukaryota > Metazoa > Arthropoda > Insecta > Lepidoptera > Hesperiidae > Polygonus > Polygonus leo. Next base: position 5,259 of record DWNR01005636.1, read on the forward strand.
TTTAACAATGTTGCTTAGTACGTACTCTGACCACGAGGTCGTTTATTTTAAACAATGCGCCATAAAAATATTATTTGCCGTTTCCATCAAGTCGACCGCATGAACGACTAGATATTTACAAGACCGGTGCTATATATTATGTGTGTAGTTTTGATACCCTAATCGATATATAATATTTTCCGTAATACATTGTCACATTGGCTGTAGGTGTTTATTTACTTTTGAATAGCTTTACAAGGCAAGTGTTAGTTTAATTATTTGTTTGAATATTGCCTTTACAAGATACCGATGAGGTAATTCGCAAATGTAATAACATTTTTGAAATAAACAACTTCTGTTATTGCATAAAAATAACAGATTCTTATGATACGTAATTACCAGAATTGTCTGATTAATTAAAAAACTAAGCGACCGTTAGTGTCTTGGGAATTCGTAATACTTATATCAGTAGTGTGAGCGACAAATATATTTTTCCATTGCCTCTCAGTAGGATGTCATTTGTAAGTTTTTGCTCGTTACCGAGGTCTGGTCACGCGGCTAAGAGGCCCTCTCGATACGTTACAGGTACACTAAACAGCTACACCCTGTATTTTATTTTGCTTTTTATAACCAGTTTATTAGCTTTCGTAAGTCCACGACTGCCTGTGACTGTATTCGAGAATTGGGTCTAGATAGGTATGTGGGACACGTATTTTTGGTGTTAGTAGGTTATAAGATTTTTTATGTAGTTTTTTACGTGATGCCTTTATAAACAGACAAAATACAATAATTTTGACGCATACAGTTACAGTTTAAAATATATGAATTAAACTTTGAAAAAGCAAAGTAATTCTAGGTACTAGGAATGCGAAAAGATCTAGAAAAAATAAATATGAAAGCTAACGTGACCGCGAAAATACATTACGCAAGCAATATCAGTGAAAAAAATGTAAATCTCTTTAGGGCTATCTAATCAGTTGTTTGATGTGAAATTCGTCGAAAACAAAGGTTTTCTTTGTCGTCCGTTGATAAGTGTTTCGTGGCGGCTTATCTCGTCCGATACCCGGTCACTGACCCTCGTTCCCGGATGGCTTGGCACATTAAACTACAAACGTGATTTCGTAGGTCATACAAACAATTAACCTTCTTATGACAGAGGGTCGTAGTGGGATTTATTTTAAAGTTGTTACGTCGCCAAAAATATAAACCTTGTGTACTAGTAACCTGTTTTGGTTATCTACGCATATTTATAATACTTCAGAACCCTTATTTCTTTTAGTTTGTAAATGAAACTAAGGTTCTAGTAGTTCTACTTAGTCAGAAGGATTAAAAAAATATCTTTAATGATAGAACATTCTAGACTATTCCTAACCGATAATTCATCAGTATAATACACTGTATCTTTACTCTTTATTACACTCTCATTATGCTATGGGAATATTGTTAGTAAATTATATAAGCGGTTGGCACGGCGTATTATTCCATCGATTACTTCATCTCACAAATTGTTATTTTTGTCTCAATCTGCCGCGGTCTCTCGACCTACTTTAACTGTACTTGAATTTCCTCCTTAGCTGACCTGTCTTTTTCCTGTAAATACGATGTTAATGACCTAAAAACGTAACTAGTTGTTATGACTTAATTTGCTGGTTGAACAACCTGTTTATAGTTTAATTATGTGTCGACTTAACGAGCGAGTCGGTTGTTTAAAATATATTTATTTAATAAGGAAATCTTAGTGAATATTTGGGTATTTTGTATCTTGGGAACTGATTGTTGAAGTTTAGTGTCGTTTATATAATCGGTCAAGTGCGGGTAGGACTCACACACGAAGTGTTTCGAAGCAACCGTCAATAGATGGCGTTGTTTACATTGAAGTTTCTCCAGAATAAAGTAGTTTAACAAATAACTTTATTCTATATTAGCCAGTAAAATTAGGAGTGTATCTATTACGGTTGAAGATATACAACCCTGTGACAGAGGCGGACAACGAAGTCTTAGTAATAGGATTCCGTTGGCAACCTTATGGTACGAAACTCTAAAACGCTTATCAGGTTAAAAAAGAACAAGAAGTCGTTGACCTAGTTGGTAGCGGGTCTTAATTAGCCCTTTATGACCGCTAGACGGCCGATAACTTCGCTGACGTCACTTCGACATGCCTTGACCTAGTTTAGCGATCTGTACAATTCTGAGAAATGAGGTTAATTGAATATGTTTTTCATAACTAAACACAAATCAATAGGTTTACAGTTGGACAAATATTTTTGTTACAATTGCATGAATACCTTTTTCTAATATAATAAATAAATTGAATCTTTTACTTCCAAGATGTTCCATATTGATTGATGTATATTTTGAAAGCGTTTTCATCTTTGAAAAAATATCACGTCAGTTTAAATGAAACTGTAACGTCTATAAAACTTCTTATGATATATCTTAAACTAATTTCTGACCAAAACTCAATTGCCTATTTGTGTAAAGGTTATCAAACCGTGATGGACGATGGTGTCAACGATTCTCGGAGCAATGTAAGCGAGAGGTCGCTGATGCGGGGCAAGGGCAGATAGAACAACGTCTATAAATGTATGATTTATTGTTACATTACATTTATCTGTTGCAACACGCTCGACGCATTATCGATATGCAGCTGGCTGGCATACATTCTGGCTGTTTAATTTTGGTGAGAATTCCAGGCGGCATTAATTCTAATTATATCTCCCTCCCTTTTCTATTTACTTATCCATTCCGATGTTTACTTGAAAAGGCGCGTCGGAGCGTGGGTGCAATCTGGTTGTACTAAATTAGGGAGAAGACAGGGATAAAAAATCGTGTTACTATTTAGTTTAGTACGAACGAAAGAGATGGAATCTAAGTCAATAAACGTGGGGAGTTGTGCCGTATCCATTACGTTCATATGTACACTGTACATCACTACGTGTATCGTAGCTGTCCACTTTCTAGTTTACGGCTAAACAATGACGAAATAAAATATGAAAGACGGGTTTTTGAAAGCTTACAACTTTCCATACTTTTCTTTTGTGCCTTTAAACCCATCCATACTATGGACTCGTTATTGAATTGATTTCTATTAAGGTCTACTTAGGCACGTCTTTAAATTTACATAATATATTTTCAATATTTTAACGATATATTGAGTAAGTTTATTGAATTGTGTGTAAAATTAATGATATATTCACAAAAACAGAGGGGCAAATATTTAAATTACACAACCTTTCACATTAATTAAAACTTACAAAATTATGTTACAAAGTTGCACGTCTATTACAAAAACTAATGTTCCCATACTCTATGGCCTCTCTAATGCATTTGTTTTTGTATCCCACTGAATGCATGTTTTTATTCCGCTGTAATTCGGGCATGTCCGGATGCGATGCATACGGATCCGCCGGATGAAGACACTTCCACGTGACGGGCTCCTATTTTCAAATCCCCCTCGTTAAAAAGATTTATCTGATACTGTGTGCTTAGATAAGATGAATATGATCCTTGTTTGTGGTTGAACGTAAAGATTGATAAAAGGAAGAAGAAAAATGTTGTCGCTTTTATCGAAAGTTAATGAAGTAAATAAGAAAACTTTGTTACGATAGGATTGTAGAAGATTAATAGAATTTCTTGCAAATTGTTATCATAGTCCCACTGTTGTTCTATTTAATAGAAAGTAAACAAAATTACCTACAACAGTACGTCAACAGTCCAGATTTAGTAGTCTAGTTTTATCGTAATAAATGTTAACTTCTTCCGTTTATTCCAGAACAATATTACGGTTTCCAAATTGTTCCACTCCTTCCGATCTCGAATGAATTCAACTTAATGAGATGTATATTTAAGTATACTATTTGGAAATTAAAGAGGAGAAAAAAGTACAATTTTTTTAATTATTCCATCGAATGGCAAACGAACGTCGCCACCGAGTTTCCACGATAGCGTGTGACGTGAAAATGGCGATTTTCACCGCGCGATTTCTATTTCAATCCAATTTTCCCGGCGCGCGGAGAAACCGATCGCTCCAGTTGCGTTCGCTCGGCCCACATCTCTTGCTAGAAAGTATTGTAGAAAGTAATATTGTGAGCTGATCTCCGCCCAACCGATGCAATCACGTGTAGCGTTTTTATGCATCACTTTTTGCGAACGCGGACGGCAGATAATCGATGACTTTACCAGATTCCGTTCGATTTTATTGACGCTAATTAGGGAGATAGTGTTTGTTTAAAAGAAATTTGTTCCATTTTCTGGTAAACTGGTTTGTACTTCCGATTGACTCTTTCACCCCAAAGTAGATAATATACAAACATTTTTAGATTTAATGTAAGCTCCAGCAAATAAATCCATTAACATAATGGAGCAGCAGGGTATTTCTGAAATATAAAGATAACAGTGAAATCTATTCATCGATTTTTACCAAGCGACATATGGTAAATCTGGAACAGGATACTTAGTATGACCGATTTAAGTTCACATTATCCAGCTAGGATGTTTAACAATCTGATTATACCTGATTAATATACCAAGAGGCGTGTCGCTAAGCGATACGCTTACTTTCGCTGCCGAATTTCAATTGCGCGTGCGCAGGCTTGTGCAATACCTAAGTTTGGGCAACTTTCACTAGTAGGCGCTTACGCGGCCCGCCTGCGAAATGATTGCGTCGCCTCTGAGGTCACAGTGAAAGTCTACGTATTGTTCAATCGCTACATGCTTTGAATGCTTTTTGGGACAACCAGACGTTCAGGTCACAGTGGTAATTGTCCTCTGAATATGTGCAGGTATATCGTCTTCACATTCTGTACTTTAATC
>DWNR01005637.1:0-10049 GCA_018250455.1 Polygonus leo
TAAATGTTGACCTTGGCATTGACTTGTCATTAACCCAATCAGCTGATTTAAAATTAGTGATGGGTATAAACAGAAAAATCGTCAAATTTAAAAAATCAAGGAATTCTTTAACTTAATGTATTTTTTTGGCCTGTGGAGTTACGAGACCAATTCAAATTCGAGAGAACTTCTCTTCATTGACACAATTCATACCTTTCGGGTTGATATACCTTTTCCGTTACACCCTGTATATAAAATTAAGTAATTTAACGATATTTTATCGTTGGCCTGGGTAAAATACCTACCAACAACACTTTATTAAGTACAGCCATGTTCTTATAACCCTGTACTCATTCGTCAGAAATAAGTACAAAACAACATTAAACATACGATTTAGTTCTCACATAAAAATATTCCTCACGGAACTGGCCCATAAAATTACTGTAGAAATTGAGGCATTCTTGTTTTAATTTCATAATTATTCCGGTATCTTAATTAGCATATTAACATACTCGAAAATAATTTCATGGCTGCCTTCCGGTACCAAACGTTTATGGTGTGTGCTCTCCGTTTTATTATGTCGTTTTCATGCCGGCGGGGAGAACGGGGACATAAAAATTATCAAACCCATTGCCGGAAGGTGAGAATAAATTAGAACGTAAAGTCAGTTTTATTAGCTTTAATTTAAGCAGGGTTGAAGGTTTAATGAAATTTTATTTAAGGGAAATGACAGGCATTTATTTTGCGTCTAAATCGCGGAGGGTATTTTTTATGGTTAGAAGAATGCTATAAATATATTTAATGGCGTGTATGCCACGTGAATTTTTAAAGTGTGATTAGTCATTTAGATGTGTGGCCATTTCTTTTTGCCTTGACAATGTTCAATGAATATTAAACATTGACTGTGATTTTTTATCCCCCAATCGTAAAAGGGGGTCTAGTAGTGTTATGCTATGTTAACCATAGAGTCGCTGACATAATGACAAAGAAACGAGAAATGATGATTTTTATATAACTTAATATACAATACATATTTTTTATATTACTAAAGTAGAACATTGCCAAATTGAGGACATTCAATATAATATAAAGTTAAAATGACATATGATTCATAATGAAAATAGAACATAAATTTTATGTGGCAATAACTCGAAAACGATACTTTTATTAAAATAAAAATTTTAGATATTCTTCATCACCTTTACGTTAACCCAATATGTATGCAAGCCCCTATATATTTCAGCAATAATAGTCAACGACCAATCCTCTATCGATTTTCCGTCATTCACCTGTCAGCCACCGCATCACAGAATAATTTCTAAGCACGAATTAATTTCCATTCGCAAATGTCATTCCTGTTCCCGTGGGCATGATCAACACTCTCTCATTCCGATGATTGCATTCGGCCATCCGTCATGACGGAATAACGCGGCCGGCGACTCGCTTTGTAATTACTCCGTTATTTATGCCGGAGTTTGATGCTTTGCAACTAAACTGCAATATAGTATACTACAGATACATATACAGAATGCTTGGTATAATTACTAGTGTGTGTGTGTACTAATCTCATGATTAAATGAAATAATTGAATACCTCCTAATACCCTAACATTTTATATTAACCAGACCTACAAATTGTAACTTATTTATATAGCTATATACCAAAATTTTCACTTTTAAAACAGTTAAGTAAATTATCTACTTTAAATGAAGTAGATATTATGAATTATTATTGGAAGAAGAATCAGCAGAACACATTAATTATAATAATCAATTTCTAAGCACGAATACATTTCTAAAAGTCATTTCGTTTCGATCTACTCACATACCGATGATTGCCTTCGGCCATCCGTCATGACGAAATAACGTGGCCGGCGACTGGCTTTGTAATTATTATGTTATTTATGTTGGAGTTTGATACGTTGGAAATGAACTGCGTTAACGATACAATGACAAAACGTGTACTATAATTACTAGTATGAATGTACTATGCACATGTTTAGAGAAAATTAATAGGATCAATACATTCGCCTAAATTTGTATATTACCCAGTCGTTCAAATTTTAACTTATTTATAAATATATTATAAATAAGTTAAAATAAGTTAAATTTATAATTTTAACTTATTTATATCAATTTTCACGTTTAAAACAGTTAAGTAATCTATTTTAAATGAAGTAGAAATTAGGAATTATAATTGGAAGAATATAAGACACACTCAGCAGAACACATATTTATTATAATTATTAATTTCTAAACACGAATACATATCTATTCTCATACGTCATTTCGTTTCCAATACCTACTCGCATTTCGATGATTGCATTCGGCCATCCGTCATGACGGAATAAAGCAGCCGGCAACTGGCTTTGTAATTAGTACGTTATTTATGTTGGAGTTTGATGCTTTGAAAATGAACCGCGTTATACGATCCAATGACAAAACGTGTAGTATAATTACTAGTATGAATGTACTATGCGTATGTTTATTTCAAATAACGTAGACATTAGGAATTGGAAGAATATAAGACACACTCAGCAGAACACATATAAATGATAATTATGTATTTCTAAACACGAATAGGTTTTGAATTTTCAAACGTCATTTTGTTTCGAGTACATACTCAAATTTCTTATGATTGCATTCGGCCATCCATTGTGACTGTATAACGCGGCCGGCGACTGGCTTTGTAATTAGTACGTTATTTATGTCGGAGTTTGATGCCTTGCAAATTAACTGCATTAAACGATCCAATGACAAAATGTTCAGTATCAGTACTGGTATGTATGTACTAACCACATATAAAAAAATCCATAAATTATATAATAATGTCGATGAATTGTAATTTATTAATATACCTTATACATGAATAAATTTACGTTTAATGCGTTCAAGTATAGTTAAAGAATCCACTTTGGGTTAAATATGTTCTAGGAATTAAAATTGGAAGAACGGAAAATACCTTAAGTGGGTAAAATCCGGAATCATTACACTTCAGAATAATTTCTACTTCAAATTCTCAATTGCCATTTCTTTTTGTAGTACATACTTGCATTCCGATGTTTGCATTCGGCTATCCGTCATGGTGGAATAACGCGGCCAGCAATTGGATTTGTAGTTACGCTGGAGTTTGACGCTTTGCAAATAAACTGCATCATACAGAACGATAATAGAATGCTTAGTATAATTAATATTGTATGTGCTAATCACAGGAATAATATTAATTGAATGAATATAATTCACTAAAACTTTACATTAGCCATGTCTAGATATTGTCACTTATTTATTAAATATTTTATATATGAAATAGTTACGTCCAAAAACAGTCAACAAACAATTTCGAATTAATCAGGTATTTGAATTACAATTTCTAAGCAATATAATTTCAAAGCATTTCGTCATTCAAAGCAACGTCATTTCGTTTCCAGTACCTTCTCGAGTTCCGATGATTGCATTCAGTCATCCGTCATGACGGAATACCGCGCTCGGCTTTGTAATTACTACGTTATTTATGTTCGACTAGTTAGTTAGTTTAGGTTATACTAGTTTGATGCTTTTTAAATGAAATTCATTATACGATACATTAACAGAACATTCTTCAATTGTTCTGTGTATTTTTTTTAACTAATCTTAATACATTTTATATGACAAAAAAACACCTTCAAATGCAGTTATAGAATCTACTTGCAATTAAATATAAATTTTGAATAAGAATTTGAAAAACATAAAACACACTTAGCGGGTAACATCCGGAGTAATTACATCTCAAAATAATTTTTAAACACGAATAAATTTACAATACCAAACGTCATTCCAGAACCTTCTCGCATTCCGATGATTGCATTCAGTCATCCGTCATGACGGCATAACGCGTCCGGCAACTGTCTTTGTAATTACTATTTTATTTATGTTGAACTGATGCGGTTGTGCAATGTTTGTGCGACTAGTTTGATGCTTTGCAAATGAACTGCACTATACGATACAATAATGGGATGTTACTAAAGTGTTCTGTCTATTACTTGTAACTTAATTATATTTCTTATATATGATTTTTTTACGTTCAAAGACAGCTAAACAACTTACTTCGAATTAATTAGGTATACAGAATTTGAAATTCTAAGCAACATAATTTCTAAGCGCGAATATATTTCTATTCTCAAACGTCATTCCAGAACCTAATCGCATTCCGATGATTGCATTCAGTTATCTGTCATGACGGCATAACGCGTCCGGCGACTGGCTTTGTAATTACTACGTTATTTATGTTTGACTGGTGCGGTTTCGCAATGTTTGTGCGACTAGTTTGATGCTTTGCAAATGGACTGCATTATACGATACAATTATAAAATGTTTAGTATTATTACAGGTATGTATGTAATAACCACATGTTTAAAGAAAATAATTGAATGAATACATTCCCCTTAATTGTAACTTATTCCTATTATTTAACGTATTTTAGTGTCTATAGCTCATTAATAAATAATTTAACAAATCTGACATTATGTTTAAAAATCATTAAGTTTTCATACATATTTTATTCTATATTAGTGTTTTTCAAAGTGATATTTATTTAATGAAGGTAACTTGTTGATGAATCAAAAAAATAACTCTAAAAAAATTGTACTTCCTATGCTATCTACTGAGTGTAGTGAACTGAGCATAGGAAGTAACTGTATTTCAGAATAATTTCTAAGCTCCAAATGACATTCCAGTTCCAATAGCCACTCACATCCCGATGATTGCGTTCGGCATCCGTCATGACACGACCGTCAACTAGCTTTGCAATTAGGACGTTATTTCCGTGCGACCTGCGCGTTGGTGGGATAGACTTGGGTGTGTTGTACGAACTGTTTTATGTTTTCTGGTTTTGATAATTATCCTGACTGACTCAGAAACATAGTTTTGCTGTATAAACGTCATTCCAGTTCCAATAGCCACTCTCATCCCGATGATTGCGTTTGGCATCCATCATGACACGTCGCAACTAGCTTTGCAATTACGACGTTATTTCCGTGCGACCTGCGCGTTTGTGGGATGGAGTTGGGCGTGTTGTACGAACTGTATTATGTTTCTGTTTTTGATAATTATACTGACTGACTCGGAAACACAGATTTGCTATAATTTATAAAATTAAGATTAAAAAATGGGACTTTGGGGTATAAGAGTAAAAATTTGGGGTTGTAGGTGATTTTTGATGCAAAATCTATTTTTTTTTTATTATATTTGAAGAAAACAAAAATACCAACAAATTAATAAAAAATAAACTAGATTGGATCCTCTTTGTCACGTAGTAGTTTGAAATATACTTTTCTACTTATTGCTATACCTAACAAATATATAAAAAAACACATAAAATTTGGGGAAGGGCGACCATAAACAAAAAACATGTCATCAGTATTTTATAAATTAGATGAACCGGTACATATATTTATTACTCAAAAATATTATTATAAAAATTATACAAACGTCATCGAAGTTCCAATAGCCACTCACATCCCGATGATTGCATTTGTCCTTCCATCGTAACCATGACCGTCAACTAGCTTTGCAATTAGGACGTTATTTCCGGGCAACTTGCGCGTTTGTGGGATAGATGAAGGTGAACCTTTGAAAATGAACTGAATTATACCATACAATTACAGAATGTTGCGATATTATTCTGTCTAAAAATCGTAACTTGTTTAAGTGTTCAACAAGGAACAAGGAAATGTTCACGTTCAAAGTAAGTCAAAGTTAGTTAGTTAGTCCACTCCCATGCCGTTGATTGCGTTCGGTAACGTCACCTAGTTTTGAAATTAGGACGTTATTTACGAACGACCTGCAAGTTTGCGGGATTGAGCTGTAGATAAACTGTATTCTGCTTCCTGTCCTTTTTTGTAATAGTCATATTTGAATACGTCTATGTAGTATCCGATCATGTTATTATAAAACAACACAAACATCATTGCAGTTCCAGTAGCCACTCTTATTCCGATGATTTCGTTTGGCATCCGTCATGACACGACCGTCAACTGGATTTGCAATTAGGACGTTATTTCCGTGTGATCTGCGCGTTTGTGGGATACAGTTGGGTGCGTTTTAGACGAACTGTATTATGTTTTCTGTTTTATAATAATATATTTGTGTATATTCATTTCGTACACAATCATATTTTATATAAACTGTAAAGTGCGCCAGGATTCACACAAATACAGATAACGTTGTAAATTGAAATGTCACATGCAAAACTAGATGGCGTTGTAATGTAATAACATGGTAGATTTTTCAAAGTGAAATCATTTAATAAATAACTTTTTTTTGTTATTGTTATTGTAACCCTAATAACATATATTCTGTTAAAAATTTAAGAGTTTATCCATTACGGTTCAAGAGATACATCCCTGTGACCGACAGACTCATGGACAACGAAGTCTTTATAATAGTAGACACATCATTACAGTTCCCATAGCCACTTTCATTTCGATGATTGCGTTCGTCCATCCATCATGAGACGACCGTCAACTAGCTTTACAATTAGGACGTCATTTCTGTGCGACCTGCGCGTTTGTGGGATAGAGTTGGGTGTGGTGTAGATGAACTGTATTATGACTTCTGTTTTTGATAATTGTATTGACTGACTCAGAAACATAATTTTGCTGTCATTCCAGTTCCAATAGCCACTTTCATTTCGATGATAGCGTTCGTCCATCCGTCATGAGACGACTGTCAACTAGCTTTGCAATTAGGACGTCATTTCTGTGCGACCTGCGCGTTTGTGGGATAGAGTTGGGTGTGGTGTAGACGAACTGTATTATGTTTTCTGTTTGGATACTGAGATGGATGTAATGATGTGTTTGGATACATGTATTTACTCGTCGTGACATTTAATAGATGTGTAATAATATATTTTTAACACTGTTGCATTAACTACCGAAACCAACTAATTAATCGCAAATATATACTACATACAACGCAAATATTCAACAAGTCTTAATTAAACAACGGATTTATGTTCATAAAAATACGTGTATACAGAAAATTTGAGACTCTTTTTGAAGTCGGTTAAAATAACAAAATTAAATTGAGTCCTTTTTACACCCGCTATATTTATCACAATCATAATCATATAATTTATTTGCAGTATAAGCTACAATTGTTACACATGTTATTAAATAAATGTCTCTTATTCTAACCTTAACGGTATGCAAATACAGTATTCCTTCGGTCAGTTTAGTCAAGATATTTATAATTACAATTACAATTTATGATATGTAATATATATCATAGTATATTTGTAATCACAATCCATCCAATTCAACCATGATCAACATTCGCTCTCATTACTTACAAACATTTATCATGAGTACAGTGTCACGTCCAGCGCCCAGGTATTTACTAGTGGTAGTCGAGTTTCGGGCATTTGACGTATTTGATATATTGCAAAATTAAATTCTAGTTTGCTGTGAGGAGAATTATTAGTGTAGATGTTATTTTGGTGAAGTTTTTTTAATTGCAGAGTTACATTTTATAATGTATTTGCTTTAGATATAATTATGTTATAGAGAACATGGAATAAGTAAACTCAATAATAATTATAACAGATAGATTGTACATCTACTTTGGATATATAAATACTTCATCATAGTCATATAAATAAAAGTATATTCGTTTTTAAAATATGGAACAACTAAAACTTATTTTAAAATAAATGGCTAAGTTTCATTCGCTTAAGCTTAAGCTTTAGTTAATTAATTATCCTAGGCTTGTTCATAAATAAAATTGTAACTATGTATATGCAAACGCGACACTGTCGAAAATAGTATATAAATGTGTATAAAATCTTGTGAAAACCAAGTGTTGTTCTTTTTAGTGTAATTAAATATATATATATAAAAATGAACTATATGAATATGTATGGTTCGACAAAGAAAGAATGTCAGTCATATGATTTTAATGGTATATAAAGTTGAACAGTTACTTTACTATAATTGTACACTAAATTACTTTCCAGAAAAAGGTACTAAAATTGACCTAATAGCAGCTTGCTTATATTACCGGATATCATTAAAAAATGTGGTAAAAAAGATCAGTTATTTTACTATAAGTGTACACTAAATCACCTTCCACAAAAAGGTCCAAAAATTGGTCTAATACCTTAGCTTATATTACCGAATATCATTCGTTTAACATCTATTCTCCTTACGATATCCATCCGTCATACCGGAACAACACGCCCGGGGTAGCTGTGAAATTACAACGTTATTTACGTTTGCCTGTTTGCACAGCTGCTGCATGCGACCTGTTTGTGCCTGTCTGTTGTTGGGATTTTAGATAGTAATTATCTTCCTGTTCATAAATAAAATGATCACCAAATGAAACATGTTCGAAATGCATACGTGACACTTATTATAAAAAGAATCCTTGTTGTTATTATAGTTCTTCTTTAATAAAATTTCTATCAAATGCAAACGTGACATCCGGTTAAATAACGGTCGCGCTGAAAAGCTGTGGTTGATAATTCTACACAGTATTGTTCTTTTAAATGAATAAAGAAAGTCCACTGCAAGACCTACAAATATCTGCGAAGGACAAATCGATGACTCAATTTTGGGATTAGTTATATGCAGAATTAGACAGTATTTCTTTTTTAAAAAGGCACGAAATGTCCAAAATTAAAGTATTTATTTAGTGCTTATAAGGCTTATGAGGATTTTTACCTTATAAACGTATATTAAAGGATCTAATTTGGTCATAAAGAACAGTTATTTTACTATGTGTACACTAATATACCTTCCAAAAATTGATCCTAAAATTGGCCTAATATGCGTACATTACGGGATATTATTCGTTTAACATCTATTCTCGTTACGGCACCCATCCGTCATGCCGGAACGATACGCCCGGCGTAGCTGTGAAATTACAACATTATTTACGTTTGTCTGTTTGCACAGCTGCTACATGCGACCTGTTTGTGCCTGTCTGTTATTGGGTAATTTTCAGATCTTGATTCATCAAAATTTGATTTCTTGTTCAACACAACAAGGGAGAAATTGCATTTTTTCGTTAGTATTTAATATACTACTGAAAAAAGTTATCAATTATTTTATTATAAAAATTTTATTATTATAAAATTAAAAAAAAGACCTAATACACATATATTACCGGATCTCATCTCGTGTATCGGCAGCCCTCCGTCATGCCGGAACAACACGTCCGGCGTAGCTGTACAATTACGACTTTATTTACGTGTGTCTGTTTGCACAGCTGCTGGTGCGGTGTTGTTTGCACCTGCATGCGACATGTTTGTGCCTGTCTATTGCTGAAATTTTAGCTAATTATCTAATGATTTAATTATATTTTTCATTTTAGTATATTAGTACTATGAAAGGTGGTAGAACCCTTGTAGTTCAACCAGGATGGTACCACCGCCACCCTCATAATCTTGCGTGAAGCAATTTATTGTGTTTCGGTTTAGAGAGGCGTGGTTGCCGGCTATACTTACAAACGAGGCGAACATCTTAGTCCTCACGTGTAGTAACGCATTTATGGTCAACCTTGGGTCAATCGTACTTGAGGATGATTACTGATGTCCATGGGCGGTAATGACCACTTACCATCAGGTGGACTGCATGCTCGTTTTCTACTTTTACACAATTAAAAAAAAACTTTACACTACACTTGAGAGACGTACATGTAAAAATTGTAGATTACCCCTTTTGGGCATCTAATTAATTTTCAAAATGTTGCCATATAGATCTACATTTTTTCGTTACGCGTCTTTCATAAAACACATGAATAGTTTTCCGTATCCAAAGGGGAAAAACGAGACCTTATTACTAAGACTCCACTGTCCGTCTGTCTGTCACCAAGCTGTATCAGAACCGTCATAGCTTTCGGTTAAAAATTTCACCGCTCCTGTCGCAACAAATACTAAAACAATAAAAATAATTAAGTGGGTACGTATCTATACATATAATAAAGCTAAAGAGGGTCAAAAGTCTGTACATGGAAGATATTCGAAAAAAAAATGTCTGGGGATACTTAGAATCGATAACAGAACACGTTCCAACAGTTTTTAGAATTTTTGTCTGT
>DWNR01005638.1:0-10048 GCA_018250455.1 Polygonus leo
AGAAAAAAGCCGGCGGAAAAAAACTCCCGGCACTCTTTTAAAATCAGTTATACAAGTTATTCATGGTGCTGTATAGCCTAAAAATTGATGTAAATCATAGAATAAATGACATTAAATATTCTTTAACATCCTCAATAATTTTAACAGGTCAACAAAACAAAAAAAACCCTATAGGCGTTACAGCCAGGTTTTGGTTTAAAGCTGTAGAGCTGATTCAGGTCGGAATTTGGCACAAAACGCTGAAACCACTTCCTGTGCGGGGTTTGGCCTTTATGCTTCGTTGATTTACGTGCGAGGTTGCTTCCGAAAGGGTACCTATTTTTTATTTATATTTCCCCATGAGTTTACGGGTCAGGATTTTCGTTTTTACACTAGACCAGGGGTCGGAAACCTTTTCAGTCGGAAGAGCCAAAAATAACAGTTTACAAATTTCAAAGTTTTTAAATAGCCATATCAATTATTCCACCTACGTATAAAAAATCCGTCAGTGGCGTAGCATGCCCTACATGGGGCCCCGTATCGAAATTAGTTGACCTTTTTTTAGTAGTAGTATGTAAATAAGTCACATCTTCACATCCTAAGAGCCGCATGTGGCTCGCGAGCCACAGGTTGCCGACCCCTGCACTAGACGGATCTACGTTTTATTTTTCTCGCCTGAACACATATGTGCAAAAAGCATGTGTATAAAATGAACATGATTGAAAATACTTGACACGGACTTGACAGTCGGACGGACAAATATGTCTTAGTGTGAGCGTTCCATTGGCACCTTTAAGTACGAAACGCAAAAGTGTGACGTAAAAAATATTTTAATGCCTCAAAGTTTTAACCAGTCAATAAAATACATAAAACATACAGGCGTTACAGCCAGGTTTTAGTTTAAAACTATAGAGCTGATTCAGGTAGGAATTTGGCACAAAACGCTGAAACCACTTCCTGTGCGGGGTTTGGCCTTTATGCTTCGTTGATTTACGTGCGAAGTTGCTTCTGAAAGGGTATGTTTTTATTTATAATTCCACAGGAGTTTACGAGCCAGGATTTTCGTTTTTACATTGAACAGGCCTGCGTATGATTCTGCTCAACTGAACATATGTACATATGTGATTCATATACATGTAAATATACATACAAAGTAATACAAAACTTCTGTTTGTGGCATAGTTTCCAAAATATTGAAAAAGATGGAGACTGTAACAATGTGTATGAAAACTAATTATAGATTCAATTAAAGAAAAGTGCATGCGTTTATTCAATCGTTGCACTTTAGATTAGAGACATTAAAATAGTTTATTATTATTTTATTATTTTTAGTATTTTTTACAGCCGGCCACCATTTGAATGAGTTGACTCCACAGATATATCTGTGGTTGAATCTCACATTCTTAACGTCCCTTCTCTTTTGAGAAGTTTTGGACGGCATATTTAACTTGTACCTTACCAACACAAAAAAATGGTTAGAAGGTTATTCATTTCTTCTGTCTTTTTTTTCTCTACAAATTGTCTGTAATCTTCATATGAAAGAAAATCCTACAGCGATTCTTCATTAGGAATTTGGGAACATATGATTGTTGATTGCATGTGCAATCATTTGAAATTCAAAAAGGTTTCCAACGAAAAGCGCTTCGACTCACTGGATTCGCTGTTAAATGTCAAAGTCCTTTCAATATTACCCTCTATATTACTCTAAAACTTTGCATAAAATGTCGAATAAAATTATATGCTGCTCTCAAGACCGTTATCTAATAAGTTTGGAGTGGATCTTTTATGTGAATATCAATATCCGGCCCTCTGAATTCAATTATTTATTTTTATTTGAGTACATCCCCAGTTTTATAGCGCATTTCGCGTAAGAGCGAGCGACTCCTGATTTCTGTACAATGAACTTGGAAGGATTTGATATGGTACTTTAATTTTTTTTTAAGATACTAAATCTTCTTCATACCATCTCATAAAATACACACACATATATATAAATATGATACCCATGTATATTTACTCATACATATATACGTGTAAGTAAAGCTTGCAACATTGCCTCTCTAAAATCGAAACACAAAACTTGCTTCTAGGAAGCATATGAGGTCTGATTAATGATTATACTAACTGGTAAATATTTATTCATATTGAAATTCAAGATATTTGAATCCACTGAACTTCTTAAAAACAATAATTTACCATCGTTGGCTACTTTGGCCAAGTGCAAATCGATAGACATAATAAAATTCCGTTTTTTTTAATCCCTCAGTCATATTTCATTTTGTAAATCATCCTACGTCTATTAGAAAAGTCTTCATTAATATATTATATGCACCTAACTTCCAAAATTCTGGGATTGCTTTTGTAATTATATAAACAATACGGCAATAGGCATGCTTTTTCTCCAATATAAACAAAATTAATTAATTATTTAACTAACACCACACTTAGTATGCTTAATAAATTCCATCACCTGAAAATGCAGACTTGCTCAATACGTTTCAGATAACATTCCCTGACTTTGGACACTTGGTAAATCTTCCTACCTTCCGAGCTCTACTCTAAAAAGGCATTACGAATGCACCCTCCGGTCTCTTATAAAATTAGCGAGTAGCCGTAGTTCCTGAATTTTACACCAGAGAACCCAATCAGCTAAGTGCATTGCGAATGTTGCAAATCGCGGTTTTCGTCAAGTCTTTGGAGCGATTGAATTTAACGAATTCGGCAACTATTTAAATTGTAGATATGACCTGCTGTATAATCGTAATCGAGTTGACATAGGACATAGTTATGTGACGGAGAAAGAAGTGATTGCTTAGAGATTAAAATTATTTTTTAGCTTTCTTTATGGTTTTACTAGGTGGTAGAACTGATGTAGTTCAACCGGGGCGGTACCACCGCCACCCTTATAATTCTCCGTGAAGCAATTTATTGTGTTTCGATTTGGAGAGGGTGGTTGCCGGCTATACTTACAAACGAGGCGAACACCTTAGTCCTCAACGGTAGTAACGCATTTGTGGTCAACCTTGGGTAAAACTTACTAGGGGATGACTACTCATGTCCATGGGCTGCAAAAAAAAAATAGAAAAACATGGTTTAAAAAGCGTAATAGAAGAAAAGGTCACAGAAAATTTCATGAGCGCTTAGGAATAAGTATGACTTTATATTGATTTTGTAAAACAAAGGATTATGACCCAAATCGGTCCTTATTTGAAAAATCCAAAACATAACATTGTTTCGATTTGTGAAAATAAATAAATACGTAGTATATGTGATAATTTTAAATTTCAGTATTATATATTTATTAATTAAATAAACAACTATTTTTTTTTACTGTTTTTGAACTACACATAAAAAGTAGCAACGGCTTTATGACAAATGCCTAAAATTTGCCAGGTGATAGAACTCATGTATTTCGACCGGGGAGATACCACCGCCACCCTCATAATCCTCCGTGAAACAATTTATTGTGTTTCGGTTTGGAGAGGCGTGGCTGCCGGCTATACTTAAACGCGAGGCGAACACCATAGTCCTCAGGGATAGCAACGCATCTGTGGTCAACTTCAAGTACGATTTATTTGTAGGTACTCGGGGATGATTACTAATGTCCATGGGCGGCAGTGGCCACTGATCATCAGGTGGACTGCATGCTCGTTTGCAACCTTAAGATAATAAAAAAAATGTACATTTTTTCACATTTATGTTGTAAATCCGAGTATGCAACAATTTCGGTGTAAGGGCCTATCTATGATTTAAATCTACGAGATTCCTCTCTACAGACCGAAGTTTGAATAAAGTAGCTCGCGGTGGCAGTTAGGGGAAGTTTCAAAGCAGATTTGCTGTACGTTCGACAATTTTGTTACGTATTTTTAACTTTTCGTTCGGTTTGCGTTGCTTTTTTGTCAAAAGTCGTTGAAGATAAAATATTTGCAGCAATAGTCGCATCTGTTGGGGGTGATTTTTTTGATTTTTCAATGAATATTGTTGGATGCTTTGTACTTTCTCGGTTACACTTTTCAACCCTTACTAAATATTTGACTATACATTTTATGTACGGTACTCACACGTTATAAATGAACAGACAGTATACCGATTACACAATTTTGTCAGGTGGTAGAACTCATGTAATTCGACCGGGGAAGTACCACCGCTACCCTCATAATCCTCCGTGAAGCAACTTATTGTGTTTCGATTTGGAGATGCGTTGCCGGCTATACTTAAACGCGAGGCGAACATCCTAGTCGTCAAGGGTAGCAACGCATCTGTAGTCAACCTCGTGGATAATCACTTATGTCCATGGGTGGCAGTGACCACACCATCAGGTGGACTGCATGCTCATTTGCTACCTTAAAACGACAGAAAAAAAAAAATTTGGTTGCCAGAAAAAACAGATTTGGTTGCCTGCTATACTTATACACCAGAGACAAACTTATTAAGGACTAGCTTCCGCCCGCGACTCCGTCCGCGCGGATGTCGGTCTTCGCGTGGATGGTTTATTTCTCCATTTTGAGTAACTCTGACAATGACATCTTATAAATATCTATTGGACCCAAATACGGTCGTGCGGCCCGCGTGTGCCGCAAACGGTTCAAGCCAAATCCGACTTTCGGCGCTACAGGTTACGGCGCTGAATCCACTGCGGGTAACGCAACGTGTGTTCGCGGTTCTACAGAACAACGTCTATGGATAAAACTGAAAAATTAAGATTTTTTTTTCTACGTATTTTTCCAGGATAAAAAGTATCCCATTTTATGCCCAGGATAATAAGGTATAATTATACCAAGTTTCATCGAAATCGAACCGTTAGTTTTGACGTGATGCCTGAACATACAGACAGACAGACAAATTTTTTTTTAATCACATAAGTGGGTTTGGTATCAATCCAGTAACACCCCCTACTACTTATTTCTTCAATATTTTCAATGTACAGAATTGACCCTTCTACAGATTTATTATATGTATAGATAGATTTAGGTAATTGACACAACCCATTATGGTCCTGTTGCTGGGCACTGGCAAAGTGCATATCGGTAGATTTTTCCGACCCTTGAGGTTTTTTTACACTATTTTAGGCGTGTAGATTGTCTCAAACTTGCCACAGGTGACAGTCATTTTAAATGTGTACATAATTTGAAAGATTAGACGTATTTGAAACCGGACTCTGCATGTAAGCTTGAATTTTCAATCTCTAGACTATCACTATATATACTCAGGGGCTATGTAAAAATAATATTTTAAGTTATCCTTAGCTTCAGTTCTTTTAATCCAGGAAAAAAGAAAAAAGACACGTACACTCCATACGCTACACTCCTCCTCACAAAAGCATTGCATCGTTATTTTCAAGTTTTATCGTCAAATCGAAATGAAGTTTAGCGAGCTTACACAAGCAAAGTTCGTATAAACTTACTAAAAAGTAGCTATCTAATAGCGGTATAGTAACGTCACTATAGGGGAAAGCTTACAAAGATCACAAAGCTCCCCCAGTTCGACAATTTTGCTGTGAGTGCGGTCATAACTTAAGAAAAAGCACATAAATGTAATTTATTACTTCGATACAACTTAGTTTTGTATACTGTATAATTTTCGAAAGCATGCACCAAAGTACATACAATTTTGATTGATAACCATTTATTACCAGGTGGCAGAATTCATGTGGTTCGACCGGGCGAGGTACCTCCGTTACCCTCATAATCCTCCGTAAAGCATTGATTGTGTTTAGGTTCGGAGAGGCGTGGTTGCCGGCTATACTTATACACGAGGCGAACATCTAGTCCTCTGGGGTAGCAACGTATCAGTGATTAAACTTAGGTATGATTTAATCGTACTTGGGGATGATTACTAATGTCTATGAGTGCCAGTGGCCACTTACCTTGAGGTCGACGCATGCTCGTTTACTACATTTATACGATAAGAAGAAAATATAAAAATAAATATATATAAAAAGAAAAGTTTCTTAAAAATTATCTAACTACACAACTAGGTACATGTGATCACTGAGTCCTTATTAACACAAGTAAGGGACTTGGATTTTGGATCTGGAAATGCTAGATTTTTCAGGTACATATTTTAACCTTTGTAATATATGTATAGTTTTTAATTATATAGCCATTTGCATGTTTAATTCATTAACACGCGAATAAAATTGCAAAGAATGTCACCACTAATTAGACCCGCTACGGAATGTAAGCCAGGAAACAATGAATGAAAATTAATAATGCATTTTTAAACGCGTTGAAAACTGCACGAGAAGACGGTTATCTCCTCAACTAAATCTCTTAGTCGGCCCCTACAACATAAAAAGAGCTCCCATTCTTAATTAAATTGCGTATTTACTAAACTAACTATAACTAGCTAAAAACAACAATGAAATAACGAAGTAATTTGTACCAATACCACTTAAGGTACCACCGCCACCCTCATATTCCTCCGTGAAGCAATTATTGTGTTTCGGTTTGGAGAGGCGTGTTTTACCGGCTATAGTTATACACGAGGAGAATATCTTAGTTCTCAGGGATAGCAACGCATCTGTGATCAATCTTTGGTATGATTTAATTTTACGTGATTATTGATGTCCATGGCCGGCAGTGACCACTTACCATCAGATGAACTGCATGCTCGTTTGCTACTTTTAAGCGATATAAAAAAACAAACCAATTCTAAAGTAATTCTAATTCGAAAAGATAAAATAAAATAATTGAAAGAGAAAAGTGAGTTACGTAATTTAATAGCAATTATTTCAAGAGAAATTAGAGTAAAGATAAACAATACACTATTTTTCTCTTCAAAAAGTTAATTGAAATTTTGTAAGTCTAGACTTAAATAATCTTCGAACTACATTTCTGTTAAACGTCTTACTAATCTCTAGGCTCTTCTTGTTAAGAAAATAATTTGGGTTGGACCCTCTTAACCCTGTAAATCCCTTTATTTACACTACAAACTTTGATATATATTTCAATTACTTTGTAAGAACTAAATGTAAGATTATATTGAGTACTAGCTTTTGCTCGCGACTTCGTTCGCGTAGAAGACGAAAACCCCTTGGAGTTAGAATTTCGAAAAATCCTTTCTTAGTACTCACTTAGATCATGAAAGGAACCTCTGTACCAAATTTCAAGTTTCTAGGTACAGTAGTTTCGGCTGTGCGTTGATATGTCAGTCAGTTAATCAGTTTTGCCTTTTATATATATAGATTTCAATATATCTAACACTTGTGATAAGATAGACGAGTAATAAAGTAGACACGTCGCCTATAGACATCTGGAATAACTGATCAGAAATCAGTCCTGCTTAGTGGTATCCGCTTCCAGCCTTATTTTTAAATTATATGGATTTTCTTTGTCATGGGTGTCATGACAAAGAAACCAGGACGAATGCATAAACACCCAGACCTAGAACAGTAATCTAAATTCCTCATTCAAATATCTGTCTAGCCAGGAATCGAACCCGGGACGCGAACCGGCATATTGGCACCGACAGCTGCGCTACGCGGATCAATAATATGACATATGTAATATCCTTTTACCATGTTTGCTACTTAAGGGTTGTCTGGAAGAAATCGCTACTCTAGCGATAAGACCACCTTTGCTCACCACTATTTATGTTTTTTTTCCATCGTACGTATATCTTATACGTATATACGTATCGTACGTTCCAACTTACATCGTAGGTAGTCGCATTTTTTAAGAAAAAATCCGTCCTTAATGTTGTTAAAGCAGGCAAAAAACTTATGCAGCCCGTTGTTAGTTTTAAAAACATTTTAATTGATTTAATGTTGCAAAATATTTTTTATAAATTAGTTTAACACCACTGGTTCTATTGGGACAATTTTGCAGGATAGTTCAGTATAATTAGTATAATAAAACTTTACACAAGATGAAAGCTTATACTATTATAAATACAGATATTGCTTTAATGAAGATTAATCTGTGATTCAACAGCTTAAATATGCCATTTCTACATCAACTTTGCCAAACTAAATACTTAGTCTAAAACGAGCTAGTCCTTAGGGATATTAAACTCAAAGAGGGTATTTATCCCATATTGATTTAGAACTTACAGGTTTAAATTCAAATTATTTTAGTAGTAGAAGTTTATTCATCATATAAGGGTATGCATTTAATAATATACCTAAAACTAATAAGTTAATACATATCCAGACGTTACAACGTATACGTGATACAATTCACCGCTATAGGTACTCATTTCCCCCGCGCAGCTATTGTTTGTGACCAATGCTTTTCAGGTGGAAATGTGTCGCTGGTAATGATACAAGAGGTAACATCTTACTCCCCAGGTTTGGCAATGAGTCGCACTCCAGCAAGACTTAAATCCTGCTGTCCCTTAACGACAATGTCAACTTCACATTCTTTTTAAGAGCCTGTAAATGTAAGTTCAATAAAATGTATTTCCAGATAAAGAGAATCCAACTATATTGTATTTATAATATGAAGATAGCAATGAGTCTACATTCCACGTGATAGTAAGTGCCTACGGGCGCCCAAGGACGTTTGTAATCAGCCCCGAGGATGATTAAATGATACCTCCGAGGTATGTTGCTACTCTTATATATATTTTGCCTATAACTAAGATGTTCGCTTCATTTAAATTTAGCTTTAAATCACGCTTCTCCGAAACCAAAACAAGAATTGCTTATGAGGGTGGTAGTGGCACCAGGTCAAATTATATAATGTAATAGCTGTACCCTGCGCGCGTTGCTACGCCACCAATAAAATAAGCTGTCGAAAATTGGTCGTACCAACTCAGAAACCTTCGTGGGCTCATGCACTACAACTTTGTTAAAGATCATAACATGATCAAATGCGTAATTTACGATTCTATAAAGGACATACATACAAACATTCATTTTTATATATTAAGATTAATGCTAAAATCTACAAAGAAATTTAGACTACAATGTGCCAAAGAAACAATAATAATACAGACATGTTATGTACTTATAATATAAATAAAATAATACATTTGGAAAAGGGCGATTGTAAAATTATAATAAAATTTGTTCGGCCCCAGTATAGAGAACCTAATACCTTTTTAAGAAGAACACAAAGTAGCGAAAGTACATTTGGATATCCAGCAAATAAACTGGTTTTGCAAAACAAATACAAAATCCGAATATATTTTTACTTAAGCCTCTAGGGTAGCTTTGTATCTATAGCCGTGTAATCCAGGTCTATCGGGGCTTTTATATGCCACGTAACGACCTCGGAACGACAAGCTTACTTCTTGATTGTTTTTAAATATTGCTTAATAATGACTTTGACCTTTTAATTACGTTATCAAGCGTTTGAAATAATATGTGTCGTTTTTTTACTAGTTAAAATGTCCATGAAATATATATATTTCATAATAAACTACAAATCCATCTCATTATGTAAGGTGAGCTGTGCCCCGGACTCTCATCAGTGAGTAAACAATCGCTTGATATTGGCAAACCTACTACATTTTACTGTACTACATTTAAGCTTAAGTTTTGTATAAATTGTCATACGCAGTTGCTATTTGTCAAATCTATAAGTCTCTAAAACTTATTGCAATATATTTGAAGATTATAATATTATTCAAAATTCAACATAATAATCTATGCTAAAGTAACTGTATCAATATTATTATTTTTATAGTTTAAAATGGCATAATAGTTATGTGGGGGTATTAAAGCAATTTTAAGTGCATTGTAATACCATGTGTTTCATATACTCAGTATTTGCACTATGACTTATCTGTATGGTTTATAGATTAAGGGCTAAAATCTAATCGAATTCGTAACGTGTCATAAGTAAATATTACCGTGAGATTTAAGGTTAAATTGAAGGTTGAAATCGTGTATCGTGTCGTATCCGTGTCGTGTAGCATAAATGTCTTCCGACAGCATTCTATTGTTAACACGAGCGAGTTTATCGGGTGGTGAACTAAATCGCATTATACACGGCTAATTATTCGGTACTTTATAGCGGTACAGTGGACTTAGAGGATTAATGTACCGGAAAAACTTTGATATTTGCCTTCTAATCTATTATTTGGCTTTGCTGGACTGTGATTATGTTACAGAATTATTTCT
>DWNR01005639.1:0-10048 GCA_018250455.1 Polygonus leo
AGCTAACCAATACAAAAAAAATCAGCTGGTTGGTAATTATTTTTCATGACCTTGTTTATCTCCAACATGTATCATAAACAAGGTCATGAAAAACGAAACAACGAAAAATCAGCTTGTTAGTAATCACTTATGAAAAGTGTACCAGGGATCCTGTACTAGATATGCTTATTCAACATGACGACTTTTGAATAAATTGAACGTCATAAATATGTCTAGACGCATAATCAATCAGAGATTCACCGTAAACTTTAAGTTATGCACATACACGCTTATCATAAAGTTTTAAATTATTTTACAACATGACACGTGTTGGCGACAATGAAAGATAAATTTCCGCACAGTAACGGCTGGCAGGAACTCTTAAATATTTTCAAAGTCATTTGACTCGGTACTAACCTACTGGAGGTTATTTTGATTATTCATTTAGAAATATCTAAATTATAATTTTATGTACAGGCCCACTTTGTTTTACATTTAGTGCGCCGTCAACTTTCGCACAGTGTTATCCGAGACTAAAGCGAATACCGGTTTCCTTTCCTCTATCTCGTAAAACCTAAAATTCCTAGTAATTTAATCATAGCGATCTTCAGAAATCATTCCATTTTCCGGCACAGTTTTTCAAGAATTCTATTTATCAAAGTCATTCTATCCGTATGGGTCAAATCGTGAAATCGATTTTTCGCCAACTTCCCCGTCTAATTGAACTAAAATTATGCATAGTCATCCTCAATCTTCGATATATAATCGATTCGTCATCTTAGACGACATCGAAGAATAGATGTATCAAACGTAGAAGATACAAAAATGACTGAGGTGTCACATGTGGGACACCCGATTGGAACAAAGTTCCTTTCGTTTTGAAATAAGTTTTATTGGAGGTATAATTAAATAAATTAACAATGTTTAGGAGTTAAATGATAATCCACATTGTTTATTTTTAAAAATAACTAAAACTGCATATACACAAACACGACAAAACAATGTACGCATACACAGCAGACGCGCGCGTCGCGTGGCCAAAAAGTGTCGTGACAACTTTTCGTCTGATTTTTTTCCGTCTAGCCTCCTTCGCAACGCGCGATAAGGAACTTTGTTCCAAAAATAAAACGTTTAGGGTAAGATACTGTAATGCCCAGATGCAAAGTTTTATTCATCGTAAAACGTCAATAAAGTAAAAGAAAGAAATTCAATAAATCATAGATGTCCAAGAATGTTCATAAATCTTTAGAAAAGACCTAAAATAGGGAAAAAATTAAAAAGAAGTTTCTATATCAGAATTCTAATTAAAAAATCAATTACATCGTAAGGTTGAGTTGGGGTCTCGAGTAAAATAGCGGCACAAAGAAGAGCAAGGGCCGAGTTTAATAAATCGCGTTCGTTGATTTATGTCGAGCGGTGCACAGCGCAGATGTATACCTAGCATGTGCTAAATGGAATCTGCAAAAGTAAGTTTCCTCTGAATTACATATTATTCATTCTTCTTCAAATCTGCAGGTATTTATAGTTTTCAAAGAAATGTGATATGGCTTTATAAGTTGTCCACGTATGAACCCTATAAATGGAACTAAAAATGTTCTATATTTTCATTGATTAGCCTTTTATAGTATTATTTCTTTTAAGAGAAAAATCATTTAGTAGAACGAAAATAAAAGTAGATTAGACCAGACTATTAGACCAGATACTATAAAAATGACTTTAATTAGGTATAGAAAGGGATTACATGGGATTTGAGACAACTACCCATTCACTATATGAAATATATATCACAAAAGGTTTAGAAGTACAACCAAACGTCGTGGTATCCAATGACTCTGATTAGAAATCAATTCCCGTGTAGATTTATTGTGGCGTATTGGTTTGGACAGGAGTGGTACTGTCAGTAAATAGCAGTCTATTAGACATTACATAGCAATCGAGTAGTAGATAAAGGACAACGCCGGGAGCTTTTTTGTTTCGTTTTGTGGTACTATACCGTGATTAAAAATCAAGTCTCCCGTAGGTAGATCGTGGTGTATTGGTTTGGACAGTACCGGTACTGGTAGACAGTGCCGCGTGCGTGTGGGCGACCACTCGTGCTGTGAGGGAGACGCTGACGTCACGCGCATGCGCGGCTCCTTGACGCGCAGAGCAATGTCGTTTTACAGAACATACAGGTCCTTTTTGTTAGTAATATTTAGTTAAGTAAATGATAATAGTTCTTGGAGTTAAACGTATCGATTTGTAACAATTCTGTCCATTAAGATTTTATTTTGGGTTTGTACGTGATTTATTATTAAAATAATTAAAATATTGTTTTTCACGCAATACAAGTGAAATAAAAGTAACTTTTTATATTATGCATTTTATAACACAGAAACCAATGAATATAAAAAGTAAGTATTAGAAATTAACACTTCAGTTTCAGCACTTATATCTTATATACTGTTACATATCAAACGTGAAAGTATATATGATTTTGTACGGCCATAACATTTTAATCAAGGGATACGGCAGGCAATCATAATATTAAATAGAAAATATCGAATATCACAGAAAAAGACAAAACCGGTACGACGTGTAGACAAGACAAGACAAGACAAGTAGACAGGGTACCTTAAACACCGATAAATGTATTTAAATCTGAATAGCAGTCCATCATAACATTAAATAGAAAATTTCGAATATCACAGGTAAAGGACAGCGCCGGGAGGCGTTTTGTCTGCAACTCAACATTACACTATGTCTCGCGATCCGTGCTCGCATCGGTGGCGGGGCTTCCAGTCGAGTCACTCGCGCGCGCCGCTACGACCGCGTGCTACGACCCGTAGCTACGTAGCGAACTACGCTGCCGATCAACTACGGTGAATGGACTGTGACGAAAAGGATATTGCATTAATGGAATTGTCTTGTGCGTGATTGTTCTGTGCTTTCTCATACAACTGTATGCGATTATAAAACGTTCAGCCGGCATAAAGGTACGTGAATACTCAATAACATGAACAACTCGGCTCAATGCGAGTACTACTAATGTCAAGGACACTCATATTGATCAAACTCACTGAGATGATGTTTTAAAATTTTTGTACCCATTGTTGTTAAGTCGCTAGTTTGCACTGACCTTGACAGTGATCTCGTTTCGTAGTGGGCCTTTCTTTGACAATGGCCGGAAGCTTTTGTTTGCAGTCTCGTTAAAATGAAGCTATATTTTTTAAAAAGTACAATAAAATGCTAAAGCAGTGCCTATTAGTACCGAAAAGTAATTTGAAACTGCAAGTGCAAAAGTATAAGTTTTATAATTTTTATATTTGGATAAAAATGATTAAAAACTTACAAATTGATATGTCCATTAAGTTAATTTGAGCCTTTTATTACGCCTGAATACTCTTTTGATGGACATAATAAACAAAGGGCTGTGGCGCACGATAGGCGATATAGGAGTATTAATTAGTACGAAACCATTTTAACATTAATAATAAGAATAAAATTAAACTAAATGTACAAACATCATTAAAAATTTAGAAATCAGAAGATTTCACTCATACAGGTAAGATGAACTGTTTTATCCATGTTCAATAATTACTGCTGCGTTAAATTTACTCTGTAACACTCCAAAATTTTTACTTAGTTTCAAACAGTTCCTTCAACGTAACATATTAATATTATCATGAGTCAGGTACAACTCATAGGAACTCATAGGTTTAAATGTATCTATTTATGATCTCCCTGTAAAACTAATGTATATGTAATTAACATATAAACTTAGAATTAATTCTAGTTGAAGTTGTGTAAAATCTAGTATTAATTTAAACGATATGATACATAATCATATACTGTGGCTATAATACCAACGATCACCTCATTATGGCCTTTATTTGGCTTGGTACGGACGGCAACAGGATTTTCTCCTCATTGTTTTCTTCATAAAGTATCTGGCAGGATTCCAATTGAAATTTTGTGATAAGCCGCTTTTGTACTAAAAGATTAAATTTTTACTATGCACTACCGTACCGTATTGTGCCGTATTTGTTGCAGTTTATTATGAGCAGAAGTGTTTCACAAATTTATAGTGGAACACACTTTATATTCAGGGTGAAAAATAATTGCAAGAGTCTAGATCTAATTTGCAATAGAAAGGCTTAATCTATTATAGACAACAGTGGATGTAGGCACATTTAAGCTTCTATACCAAAAATCTCCAATTGAGGCATCCATTTGCATAAAAGCAAATGATGCGTTTGCTACTGACATTGAAGATTTCACCTTTTAGTTGTAGTTTCAGTCCAATTTCACATTAGTTCGTTCAATGTGAAATTGGAGTGAAACTATATTATGTTTAATGTGCAATTGCACTGAATTCGACGAACTTGACTATGCACATGTAACATTGCTACCATTCAAACATAATTACGAGGAACTTATTAAATTTTTCGGTAGCATATGCCATACACATATGTGTATGTATAAAACACAAATTACAAATAAACACAAATTGTATAAAAAATAATTACGAACTAGTCCAGTAGCTTTGAGTAATAAATATTTTAATGAAAACGCGCATATCTAAAACTACATTACGAAATTAAGAAGGTGCAGTAAAAATCTATTTTTTTTTAATGAAATCATTCTACAATATCATGAATTGGGTAATATTTTTGACCAGTTAGTATTAAAGATTACGCATTGAATGAACAAAAGTTTAAGCAAGCTTCATTTTTATTGCCTCCTATTTCATTGAATCGTTTAGCGTCGGTATTGCAATATTTTATTAGTATCCGTATCATGAAGTATAAATTTATATAGGTTAAAATTTTCGCTGTCCACTTTATTGTGTCAAGATCGTTTGAGTACAAAAGGTGTTTTAATCTTGTTGTGTCATAATAATATATTACAAAATAAATTTTGTAGGCTTCCAGCCGCTCTTGGTCTTTTTATGTGTTTAAATACTTCATTCATTGTTTATTCTTCGTTTTAAATATTCCTTATACTTCTTATTTAACCTAATATGAATCTTTATTGCTTATAAAGATTTATGTTAGGTTTCGAGCCGCCTTAGTGAGTTATCTCCAGCGAACCAATATCTCCACTCAAAGAGAATATTTGCATGCTTCCTCATTTGAATAATAATTCTCCATTTCGTGCTCAATTTTTATGGCGTTGTTATTGCTTGCCGCCCTCGAAAGTCTTAAATTATATTCGATTCGATATTGGTCCTTGAGGCAATCCTTGCAATACGAGATCCGAACGGGTGATTTTTACGCCCTTTTCAATACATTTTTTAATATTGAAAAGACTAATACTGGATTGGAATTTGGTATTCAGTCCTGTAGATAATATCGGAATCTATTAGCCCCTTTTAACTTTCCAAGATAGTGTAAATCTGTCTTTACAAATATTTTAAATTTAACGTGAATATGGTAATACTATTATTTCAATCCTAGCGGAGATCGGATCTAAGCCAACCACTGATTTTTTTTCAAATGTAAGTATCAAAATCTTATTGTAACTGAAATTCGCGGTTGACTATCGCTAAAATCCTTCTCATTGTGACTAGAAACCCGTGTTCTGGACATGAACTTGGGACAATAAGGGATTATGATGATGAGACTGGTAGTGTTTTTATCATCACAGTTATATTTACACAGTCCAAAATCTTTTTTTTATCGTTTAAAAGTAGAAAACGAACATGCAGTCCACCTGATGGTAAGTGGTCACTGCCGCCCATGGACATACCTAAGTTTGATCATAGATACATTACCCCTGAGGACTAAGCTGTTTAACTTGTGTGTAAGTATAGCCGAAAATCACGTATCTCCAAACCGAAACACAAGAATTGCTTCACTGAAGAATGTGAGAGTAAGGATCTGAAACTAAATTGCTCAAAAATGTTTTTTCAATGCGAGTTTTAATTTTTTTTATGTAGGATCATCTTTTATGCAGGTATACGTATAGTCAGAATCTACGAATGAATGCGAGTCGTTAGGCGCAGTGCTCACTAGTGCGTCCCACTGCCCCCGAGAGATAGCCATGCGCCATAGACACGGAAAATCAAGCCATGCATACATGCATGCACTGCTAGGATTAAAAATAATAATTAAGCATAAGGTAAAATAAATATTTTTAAACACAATCGAATCTTGTCTACCCTAGAAATAAATTGTTTTTATTTAACAACTACATTCTTATTGGATTTTATTAAAAAATTTTGCACGTTTCAGCATGACAAATACATTTTTCGGTATATTTTCTGGTAAAAATTCACGAAATTGTTGAATAATAATGGCACAAAATTGATACAAACAGACATACATTCGCCTTTATAACTATTCAGATGAGTAGTCTTTGGGCACGATAAGTACACTTTTTAAATCCTGAATAGGCTTGCGATTGGTCGTTATCTCACCTAATGTTAAGTCGGATACGGTCTAGGCATATGGGAACTTGATAAGAAGATGCATTTTCGTTTTTACCTTGAACTTCCAGGAAAGGAAATACTGGCCGCGGTACAGAGGTCTATTCTTTGTCAGAATCGAGTAAAAGCTGGACACTAATCGTTTGTTCAAGTCAAATTATATCTTCATGGTAAAGAGTGAAAATAACGTCGGAAGTGAGTGAGGCAGGGCGTACGGGTTCCATTTTCTGTAATTTCCTTAGCTTTGTATTGATAGTTTGTTTATCGATATCGTTTGATGTTAAACGTCTTCAATGAAAGGGGATGTTCTCAGTACGTCTGATAGTGTGTTTGTAGTATTCGTATATGTTCGCAAACTGTCCACCTGTTCGACATGATTTATTTCGGTAGCGGTCCCATAAGGATTTCAAGATAACATAAAAATAGTAAATGTGGGTACTAATATTTAGTTATTACTTTCGTATGAATAAATTCATACTTCGAAGTCACTATTAGTCCGATAACTGTACGAATAATTTAGAACTAGTCGACCGAGTATAAATATGCCATCTGTTTTATTACAGGATTGGTTAGGTTAGGTTAGGTTGTCAAGAGTCTCCGAAAGCGGCGTGATTGTATGAAGAGAGTTATGAAAGTGGAAGAAGCCAGGCAAGTATGTCAGAACCGTGCAATTTGGCACTCAATACTCTCTGCCTACCCCATTAGGGATTTGGCGTGAAGATGTGTGTGTGTGTGTTGGTACGTTAGGTTGGAATGTTAAAGAAAATGCAAGAAAGTAAACGAGCGCTGGAGCCATTATATTTTTATTTGCTCATAACTGGTCATTTGTTAGTGATATCTTGTAATGGAGGTAAGAACAGTTGGGCGACGTGGACTTTAATGGACACATTTGTACATAATTTACGGATAAATAAAATAATACGTATTATATTATTCATAAAGTAATCGGATGTCTAATATTATTTTATTTATCCGTAAATTATGTACAAATATGTCCATTAAAGTACAGTACCGGGGCAAATAGTAAAAAAATAATTTATACGGTTACCGTATGAATAGATTCAGCCTATAAACTTACTAATGTATAACAAGCTAATCCACGATATCTTACAGACAGTCACTTAACAATTTGGTTTCTATTGTGCCTACGTGAATTCTTTTGTAAGAAAAAGGACAAATGTAGATTACTGTGAGGACGTACGGCTGAAATCAAAGCGTCTTCCTTTTCCATTTAACCATCCCTTTAAATATTTTTTTCTTTTATGTGCGCCCTGAGGCAATTTGATGACGCAGCTTTTATGGTGGTATGAAATTCTCTCTTATCTCATTTGGAAATTTAATAAAGAGCAGAAAATATTTTGGACAGTAACAAATATTTTTTTAACTCATAAGAATAAGAATTGATTTTAGATTTTTCTATGTTCACTCTAAAAAGTAAACACCTATCAATTAAAGCTAATTAAATTTTGCTGACTAAATTTAATTTCTAGATATTCCAACTTATATATTACATCTAATAGAGCTTTATATAAAAACTAAATCTGTAAGTAAGAGTAACTTTACAAGGTGTTAGAAATTATTTAGTTCGACCGGGTAAGTACCACCGCCGTAATCCACCTCATAATTCTCCGTGAAGCAATTTATTGTTTCGGTTTAAAGAGGTGTGGTTGCCAGCAATACTTAAACACGAGGCAAACATCTTAGCCCTTAGGGTAGCAACGTATTTGTGGTCAACCTCACGTACTATTCAAATGTACCCTGAGTACATTAGTAATGTCCATGGGCGGCAGTGACCACTTACCATCAGGTGGATTGCATGCTCGTTTGCTACGTTTAAAAGATAAAAAATAGGAGTTCTATTTGATTATAAAATTCACTCTCAGTATTTTTTACCTCTCTCTTTCTTTTTCTTATTTTTGGTCACTTTAAATGCAAGAAGTTTTCTGTTCCGGCACAGAGAACTTAATACCACTGTAATTACTACCATAAGAGACTAATAACTTCTGGTTTACATTTAGCTGCAACTCTTAAAGGCGGTTGTGGTTCTATTTTGTATAATGCTATAACTTATGTCTTTGTTCCTTTCCCCACTTACTACCTTTTCGCGAACTATTCATAAATGAAAATTTTGTTGTGTCTGATCTTGGAAATTTATGGATATTTCCTTCATAACCTGTTATTCAATTTATACATTATATTACGTAATATGTTACGGAACTTCATACACTAATATCAAAGAAGAGTTTTCTTTATTATAAGTTTTATTCCCGAACACACGTTATTCTTCCATCACAAATTTCAAACTATAACATAACATTAAAAAACTACTTTAATATTGACCTTATATAACCAGACATTTGTAACCCCGACCTCGTTGATCAAAGATACTATCTATTTTACCTCTGAGGACTAAGAGATTCGCCTCGTGTGTAAATAAACCAAAATACAAAAATTACTTCACGAGGGATCAGGAGGGCGATTGTATCTCCACTGGTGAACTACACGAGTTGTATTACCTCTTAAATTAATTAATAATATTATAACTGATTAACTCAGAGTATTTTTCCTTTCTGTGCCGTCTTAATGTAACGAAAATAAGTCACAATGAAGTCAATATTTAATAAAAATACATACATACATATATTCACGCCAAATCCCTAACGGGGTAGGCAGAGAGTATCGAGTGCCAAATAGCACGGTTCTGACATACTTGCCTAGCTTCTTCCACTTTCATAACTCTCCTCATACAAACACGCCGATTTCGGAGACTCTTGACACCTTCAGACAGCACACGATCAATTTGATCATGAAATGTCAGTCTGGGTCTCCCTCGGTATCTACATCCGTCCACATTCGTATTGTATATCTCTTTGGTAACAATGCGAATGTGGACAAAACAGATATACAATAACTAATAAAAATAGGCGTCAAAATTGTATTATAGCTAAAGTTAGTTCAGTTATACATTTGTGATATATGATTGCGTATACCTTTTGTGTCCTCTGTTAAGGACAGTTGGCGTGCCAAAACCGCAATGCTTTGACGATTTCAATTTATCTTCCTTTGCATTCGCGCTGGGGTGCGTCACACGGACCGACACGCACGAGGGGCTGTCACATCTCGAAAAACATGTCGAAGTTATTGATCCAAATCTAGGTAGATTGCTCCTAGGAAGGTTCCTCTGACCTGCCAAATGTGTTGGCCAATAATAATAAATTCATATAATACTAAATGAAGCGTTTTATTTTTAAGTACTACACTTTAGGTAGTTTTTCCATTGACATACCTGGAAATTTATATTTCTCTAAATTTTCTAAACCTAAAAGGTAAATTAATAAGATATCGTTAAATTATTTAAACAGAAAGGTGCATTATATCAACCGGAAAAAACCTTAGGAACGCCTACTTAATGTTTCTATTAAAATTAGATAAATACAAAATATTCCTTTGTTAATCTAGTAGCAAATAAATGTTTACATGATCACTAAACAAATTTTGCCTTTTGCTACTCCGACTAATAGAACAATGATAACTGGACTTAACCCTTCAGCGACGTTAGACACTGAGGAATTTCAAATATGATACACACACACACACATCTTCACGCCAAATCCCTAACGGGGCAGGCAGAGAGTATCGAGTGCCAAATGGCACGGTTCT
>DWNR01005640.1:0-10048 GCA_018250455.1 Polygonus leo
CAAGACGCACATAATTCCATAAAAAAAGCTGTTTGTGAAAAATATGCAATTAAGCCGTTTTGATCGCCAGCTCCTCAGTTATCAAGTTCCCAATTGGTCTTATTGGAGATAACTGGGTCTCTAACTCTCTACCTGATCTACTTGCATCTGTTCTAAACAAAAGCAAGGTTTCCATATCTCTAAGTCTTATGGGAAACAATGGGTTCTCTTCACTTGTTGTCATGTCATCATGACACTGAAATGCTAATGTCTCACGGCAGCAATGAAAGTTCCTATGTTCTCCGTTAGTCTTGTGCAGACAATTGAGCTGCACCTGTTGTAAAGAAAGACAAGGTAATTTCTGTTTCACAAGACACTGACATGATCCTATAGGAACAATTAAAGTTTCCAAGTTATCCATCGGTCTTATTGGAGGTATTGGCAATCTCTATACGTTTGTAAAGGAGGTATAAGTAATTTCAAGGAGGTATAATTAATTTCTATTTAACAAGACACTAAAATAACAATATCCTAAAGTATTTATATTAAGTATGGAAATTTTCAATTTATTTATCCATCTTATTGGAGATAACAGGGTATTTGCAACTGTCACTAGAAAAGCCATTTAATTAATTCATTCTTCATTGATTTGTAACGAGAGGCAATAGGTATTTTCTTATATCAAGCAAATATATCTATTTTCATAATTATGTGTGTATTGAAAAGGGTGTGATGAGCCAGACTTAAATTATTGTATTGAATAAACAGTATCAAGATATGATGTCTCACAGAATGGACATCAATATTGTCACACCTAATGCAATAAAATATGTATGGAATACAGTGGATTGTTGTAGTGACTTGAGAGGCACAATTTCTACACCTATTTCTTTTTATGGCAGTGATTGTACTGTTTTGGTTTTACATAAAATCTTATTTTATTGCGTTTTATTTATTACCCGACTGCCAAGGAAGGAATGAATGAATGTATATTTGCAAGTTTATTTATTACCTCATATTTTTTAAATACAATTGAAATAAACTAAATATTAACAGATTCAACTCTACTTTGGTTTAACAGACTTTATTGTGAGCTGAAAGCTTATTAAAATATCCAATTTAAGTTTATTGGCAGACGGGATCCATTAATTTTCTTTCTTTATGTTACGGTATGTTATGTGAGTAACTTAGGCTTTCAGTTTATAATATAGTCAGTTAAAGCAAAATAGAGTTTAATTTGTTTATAGTTATTTAATTTGTTGTCTATTCTCTGTTTGGTGTTTAAAGTGCAGTATTTAAAAATTGTCCTTTTTGCCAGCTGCAAAACTGCTGGTTTTTGATTTTTTTATTATTTAGTTTATTTTCATCTGTTAAGTTCAAAAAAGTTAACCGTGCTTCTCTGGATCCATGATTTCTGTTTAACATCCTATAACTTGAATATTATTTTTTAAGAAAAGACAATATGTTACCCAAACGAAGCTTTACATACATAGTGTTAGGTGTCCCCAAACCGTTATTCGCGATAAACTGCTCCGCACACCAACAAAACACTTTAATATCAAAAAAAACTTAATATATAAATATTGCTATACCGACAAGGTCTTAATTATGTTGTATATGTAATTAACATAATTGTGCAATAAATAATTTCATTTCATTTCATACATTTTAATTTTAATTTTAGTATTTGTTGTTACAGCGGTTACGGGAAGACGTACTCTGTGACAATTTCAAGCATAAAAATGTTCTTTATACTGCAACTGAATAATAGGCATTAAAATTGTACTTTGAAATGCGGTAATTTTCCTTATTACTTAAATGGACTTAGTCTTCAGGTGCGACGGAGCGAAGCGTTTGTGTTGACTATGAATATTGACATTTGAAACTGATTAATGTGTGGGAGGAATGCTACTCTATGTTATACTGTTACTACCAGTTACTATTTTGCAAACTGCCTGTACATAACATACGTGTTGGTGAATATCAGAGAAAGCCTACACGTACATAATATATATGTATATAGATAGCTACAAGCTTAATTAAAACGCGTTCGTTGTCACCACCCGTTTGGCACAAAGACCTGCATGCGAGTCAACCATGAACAGCAATGATTTGCATTCTGTCACAGACATTCTGCCCTACCATTAATCCGAATCAAAATCAAAACTAATTTATTCAAAATTTGTCACGTTATGACCGCAAATCAAATGTAACCGATTATCAATAATTTCCGACTAAAGATTTTCGCTATGGATAAGAAACAGTTTAAAATTAGATAAGTCCGCGACTACATTTTTTGAGATACAAAATAGAATTAAAAGTTACTTTAAACCTTTAATGAGTGAGTTGGAGATACAGTGCATTAAAGTTGTTAAATTTCAATACGCCAAGTTGTAAATCAACTAAAATAGTTTTGTGGAAGCTTTATTAATCTATATGTATATACTTTACATTTATTTAACAATTATCTGACCTGGCAATTGTTGTTCCACCATATCTTTATATATATATTTCTTGTGTGCGTGTGTATGTCACTGAACTACTCCTAAACGACTGGACCGAATTTGACGAAATTTTTTGTGTGTGTTGAAGGGGATTTGAGAATGGTTTAGATTCACAATTTGGCCCAGTAGAAAATGTGTTTTAATTAATTTTTAATCTCTAAGCAGCTGTTGATTTTGGAATGTTTTACATTAGATCCGACAGATTGCGCTACCATCGCAGTGTCAAATTTGTCATGCCGACAGCTGGCGCTGCGATCAAATTAGGAAAAATATTTTGTTACTATTGTGTTATTTAAACCGAGTGCTGAATCATCAACCCCCATTTTTTATATTTTTTATGGCAGAACAACGTTTGCGGGGTCTAGTAAATTATAAAATCGCGATTAAAAAGGTTTTGGGGAAGAAAGGTGAAAATTTAGGGTTATGAATGTCTATGCCAAATCATAGAAAAATAAAAGAAGTTGAGCAATACATTAAAAACAAGTTGTCTTCTGGACCATCCTTATCACCAAGGGGTATTAAAGATAACCTATTCTCAGACCTACCAAATATACACAAAAAAAAACATAAAAAATATCAAGCTGATTTAGAGGACATCGATAAAAAAAACTGTCGAGATTTTTAAATAGTTACTAGCAGACGATGTCCTGCCAATAACTTTCAATTTCTAATAAAAAAGGCGACATTAATCGAAAAAAATATACATAACCTATATTTTATGTTGGACAAAGATTCATCTGTGCGAAATTTCATTAAAATCAATAATAGTTCTGGAAATAAGCTCCGACAAACATCGTTACCTCATGTAACGATTTTTATATATAAAAATTAGATATTGGATTATTTTGCACACACATACTTAAAATGCTCTTTAGGACATCAAACTACCTAAGGCCATAAATATATCTCAATGTTCTCTTTGTAATATGAAAATGACATTGATGAAAATGAATCTGATACGATTCTCGGCGGAGGGGAAATTATCTATTTTTTTCTAACAGACATCTTATTATAAGAGCTTATAGATAGTGACATAATAGATCGATGTTGGGATTTGACATCATACAACTATTAACATGTAATGATTTTAAAAGTCAATCACGAATATACATGTGTAGTATAGAAATACAGAAGAACTACTTTATTTGGGAGTCTATCGCTTTTATATATTTACTGTTGCCAACTTTCTGTTTAAATTTGGTCAAGGTGATTAACTGATTATTATTTGTCTACTTGCGTAGCAACCAGTGCTGTCATGATAAGGGACAAAAGGAGGTAGTTTTAACCTTAAAGGTATTATTAATTTATTAGTAGTTCAATTTTACCTTCATTAATAATGGAAGTGCACTGCCATTCTTAATGAAGGTAAAATAAATTTAATATGTTTAAATAATCGGACAAATGATATATTTATAGATCAATGCATAGTTTTCGTCCGGGGTGGTATCACCACAATCATTTCCTTCGCACAGCAGATGCTTGTTAGCAATATGCGTTTCGGTTGAAATTATGTACTTTCCGATCCCACTTAAACAAAAGCTATTTCAGGTTTCAGGGGCAGCACCGCGTTTATGGTCATCTTCAGATTTGAGATTTGATCCTCGGAGCGTAAACCTCAGAGCCTCAGATTCGATTGAAGTAGGATTTCAATTTAATCTGCCGTAGATTGTAGGTATCTATTGAAAGCGCTTTGCTATCAGGATCTACTTTGACGATCAAGTGGACAACATAATCGTTTGGCACTTCTATACTATAAAAATATTGGCTCTTCTGTAATTAATTATATTAGATTTACCAGGTGGTAGAACTCATGTAGTTCGGGCGGGAAATTACCACTACCATCCTTATAATCTTGTATTTCTTGCGTTTCGGTTTGAGTTGCCGGCTATACTTACGAAAGAGTCGATTTTTTTGTCCTCAGGGGTAGCAATGCATTTGTGGTTAGTTTCACTTATGATTAAATCGTACTTGAGAATGATTACTTATGTCCATGGGCTGCAGTGACCGCTTATCATCAGGTGAAGTATGCTCGTTTGCTTATACAATAAAGAAAGTAATAACAAAATATGATGTCGTATTACATCTGACTAGTGCAACAAAGTTCAATTATTAGGGAGAGCTAAAGGTCGGTGGGCGGTAGGGCGGGCGGTGTTCGATATCACAGGGATACTACGCGGAATTTAATAAACGTAAATATAAAATATATGCAATAAAACACTATCCGGGCCACTTTTATACAGGTATTTCAGCTTTGCAATTTGCGCATTGGTAAATTGTGGAAAGTTATATGTGTGGTTGTTATGACGACAAAATTGTTTGGATTGTGAAGTACACATGTCTTTATGTCTTTATGTTTTTATTATATTACGCTCAAACACGTCTTCCTCGAATTTTGGCGACTGATGTACACACCAGTAATTGGCATGCATACTGGTCTATATTTTAATTAAGAATTTGTACATGTTTTGTATGTTTTGCTGTTGATGTGTCAATAAAGAAATAAATAAAAAATAAATAAACCTGTTTGGACGTACAAGTCAATGTGAATCAACCTGGAGCCACATGGTGTGGTTTGCTCCAGTGTAAACACTATGATGTAAGCCTTTGTTTGGGTATTCAATTGCAATGGATCGTGATGCTCTTAGTTATTTTAATTTAAAGAGGGTTGTACATATTAATATTGCCCATATTAAGAAATCTGCGAGTACAGGGGCATTCCCTTTTTATAAAAAGACCTGACGTCCATGAAACATCTATATAAACACATGAGTAAGCGTAACGTACATTTTCCCACCAGCTGTCGCGATGTATGATACATCATTGTTTTCACACGCTTCATATTAGTTGTATTACAATTTGTCAAATATATGTTTTATTGCGATACGTGCAATGTAACGCCAGTGAGAGTCAATACTCGTAACGTTTGAAGATAATTTTCCCATATAATATGCATGAACTTCAATCCTAGTATACATAGTACTAACTGTACCCGCGGCTCCGCCTGCGTGGAATTCAATTCGCATTCATAGTATATTATATAATTCTGAAATAAAAGTAGCCTAAGTAACTCCTTATTTCGTCAGCTATCTGCCAGTGATAGTCCCATCAAAATCGGTCCAGCCGTTCCAGAGATTAGCCGGAAATACAGACGGACAGACAGACGAACAGACAGACAGACGAACAGACAGACAGACAGACGAACAGACAGACAGACAGACGAACAGACAGACAGACAAAAATCGTAAAATTTTTTATCTTGGTATATGTATCATTTGGATTTAATTTAACTCCGTAGTGATACAAATTTTATACTGAAAAATAATAGTTTAATTATAAAAACTTGTAATACCGTTTTGTTTGACTGCTTTATAGCACTTGTTCCAATAATTAACTTAATTTTCAGTTCAATAAATCCCTACTCAATTTATAACTCTACATTCAAATACGTTTTATTATCTCTGGGCTAATTTTAACAATTTAATTTCACACAACTATACAATAACATGGTTGAACATAAAATGAGCATAGCTTAGACGAGACTATAGAAAGAAGGTAAGAGATAAGAACCGGTTTTCGTTAGTTCCTCGCTTTGGACGACAATATGTCACATTATAGCACCCGGTATAAGTATCGTGACTTATTAACCGACTTCAAAAAGAAGAGGTTGTCAATTCATCTGTATGTATTTTTTTTGTATGTTTGTTACTCAATTACTCCGTCAATTATGGACGGATCTTGATGATTCTTTTTTTGTTAGGTAGATCTTGTTACAGGGGCGGTCCCATTTTTCATAATTATTTGACTTTGGACTACGAAGATATACTATCTCCTCCTTCACTTCATATACCACTTTCTTGGCATACTTTGCACCGATATCCAAATTATTAATTATTATTCACTTTTTAGTTCATCTTGAAGTTGGTTCTATTTTTAGTTCAAAAGTTTTGATTTAACATAATGAATTTCTTCAAACTACGGGGAACGAGATTGTTGCTGTGCGTTTTGTCTGTATCTATCTGATTCAAGAACGAGGAAGAGCACAATTCAACAGGTCTTCGTTCAATGTACCTACTAATGTTTTTGCGATATCTTCGCTAAGTTTGAGCCGATTTTGATGATTATTTTTTATGAGAAAAACTTGTTCTAGGATGGCTTAGGAAATAAAATTTCAAATAAAAAATGAACCACTGCAGACACAGTGTTATTGTATGTAGAAACAGTTGTTTTATATGCATTAGTAAGTAGTTGTAGTAATTATGTATTTAAGCCGGTTTTTTTCAATTGATTTTACGTAATAAATTACCGCATAAATTACATAATAAATATAAATAAAAATCCCGTCTATGTAAAATATCTCTATTTCTTTTGATATAACAGCGCTCAGGCGTGTTTTTGCTCTTTTCAATACGCCAGTACCGTTTGCGGTTGGACACATTTTAGGGGCCGATGGATGGGATGAATAAAGGCGGGTTGTTGTCAACAGATCCACTTATACACTTATATACACTTATACACTTATACAGGCTATGTACCACTTAGTCTCGTCGATGAGTTGAAAATGGTGTTAATTCAACATAATGATTATTAAAAAAAATATTTAAATAATTTTTTTCCGCTTCGTAGAGCCCTTCTTTATACAGACAAAAGAAGATAGCGTGGTAAAAGTTACAATAAATGGAATGCTTTGTTTATAATTCTTTTTTAATAAGTTACCAAAAGTTTGTTAAAGATACCAAAGTAACCAAAAATTTGTTGTTATATATTTTTTTTAATTTGCAATGATAAGGGAAGTCACGGAAAAAAATGTTAATTAACAATCGTCTAGTTTATTAGAGAATTAACTTTAAGAAAAAAGTCCAACGGGAATCAGTTCTTAGAATTAGATTATAATCTAATTTTAGGTTTTTAAATAAGATTATAGATTTATGTTGAAATACTCTAAAAAATGTTTTATTGCAACTTATCGACTAACTTAACTTGAAACGCAATGCGCGCAACCTAAAAATGGCGCGCGGAGGCAATTTTCAAATTAAACCTATTAATAATGGAGGTACAGTTTCGGGAGTCAGAACTTCTTTTTAACAAATTTCCTCCTCTTTAAGGATCTTTTTTCTCAATCCAAATATGCATTTCATGCTAATTCACTTTTCTAGCACAATGATCTAGACATGATTCCGGATCGAATAAGCCATAGCACATAATTTTAGCATCATTATATCGAATTAACATCATTTTCAACGTGTCGACTAGACTAACTATATATTTATTATGTAATAAAATGTTTTTATTTTATTTTATTTTGAATATATGTATATTGTTCGACCGGGAAGGTACCACCGCCACCCTCATAATCCTTCGTGAAACAGTTCTTGTGTTTCGGTTTGGAGAGGCGTGGTTGCCGGCTATACTTACCTTAGCGAGGCGAACATCTTAGTTCTCAGGAGTAGCAACCGGGGTTAACCTTGGGTGCGACAATCATAGTTAGCGATGATAACTGATGCCGGGCGGTAGTGACCACTGACCATCAGAAGAACTGAATGCTCGTTAGCTGCTTTCATACGATAACAAAAGAACCATACATAAAGCCACATTTATAAAATAACATCAAAGTAATAATTTGTGTACCTGGATTTAGATATAGAATTATATAGAAATCGAGCGTAGTGCGCAAAGCGCATTGAAGGTCGGCGGTGGGGAGGCGGGCGGAAAATGGGTTTTACACAATTTCAGGAACTGGATCACAAGCGAGCTTTGAATCTACTCAATCTAAACTACACATGACAAGCACTGTACTAAAGTATGACTGATACACGTAGATGCTCCCGCAATTCAAATAGAATTCCGTTGGTCGTATCGTAGTTGGCGTACCTAGTTGTAGGGGAGAGGTGGCATGAAGGGGAATGCTTGAGATAATATTTTTAACGGTTATACCTGAATAAGCATACATTATCTTGTATTGAAAAAATATAAAACTAATATTTTTATATTTCTGTTTACAATTTT
This sequence comes from Polygonus leo, assembly GCA_018250455.1. Classification (NCBI taxonomy): domain Eukaryota; kingdom Metazoa; phylum Arthropoda; class Insecta; order Lepidoptera; family Hesperiidae; genus Polygonus; species Polygonus leo. The sequence goes on from DWNR01005640.1 coordinate 8,487, forward strand.
TTAATTTTTAAAAATGTGCATTATGTCCCTTTTATAAATTAAGCGTATTGAAAGGGGCAGTATGTAATATCATTATAAAACACTTTAAAATATAATAATACTAGATCACTTATGTTAAATAATCAACATTTTAACCATTACCAGTCTTACAGGTTGGTAATCTAAAAATAAATCAACTTAGGTAGTACCTAATACAATTACAAAAAGTGACACAACCAAAAAAACGAAAAAATGACCGCTTCTGCAATATTTTGTGCTTCGATACAGGTTCTCTTTTTAAATGTCATATTTAAACTGCAATAATAATAAAATATATTACTAAAATACTGTATATTCAAAAAAAAGGGTCATGAAAGGGACTATTATGAAAAAGACGTCCCAGTCATTGTAATTGTACCGATTGTAATTCGTAAATATCACACAAAAATTAAAACATTACCATAAAACTGACTATCGACAAATAAAAGTTTACTAACAATTTGTTTTCGTATCTGTCTATAAGTAATCTATCACAAACACAGATAAATAAATACTTATTGAATTATAGAATTTCACAAAGAATTTCAAAGAAACAACAAAAAATACTTTTATTTACGATTACTAAAACAAGCACGCCGTTGCCATCTTTTAAATGATAAGAGTGTCACGTTAAGAGAGAACGGTTGTGCTTCGGGGTTGCCACAAATAAAAATTATTTCCCTCTCGATACGTTTCTCATTTTACTGAATATTTGAATTGGAATTTGAATTTGACGTGTCCCTTTCATTCCACCTCTCCCATAACTTCTGACCGAATGACCGGTAAAGTAAAAACTATGAAATTAATATTAAAATTTGGCCAATTGCTAATAGAACTCGCATACTGAAAGTGTCATTTTACAAATTTAATAATATTGTGTTGTAACTTAATATGTAGCACTTCCAACAGATGGCGGTCTACCAAAGTATATTATTTAAATTATAAAGTATTTAAATAAATTTTTATTATTATCTATAATTATTTTTATTATTTATCGTTTAGCGGACATAGTTATACACATTCTGTAAATGCAAATCGTGAAAAACTATAAATAGGCATTACAAACAAATAAGCACTGCACATAACAGGTACTATACAAAATTATGACTGATACGTTGAAGCTCACGCAATTCAAATATAATTACGTTGGTTTTTGTCCAGTAAAGTACTTTACTGGATTTCAGCATCAGCCTTGTTACTTAAGGCGGCGATAGATAGAAACGTAAGTTTAAGGGTAAATAGTATATGTATCTTATATGATATTCAAATAAAATGAAATATAAATCTGTAATCTGAACTGTCGTTTTGTGACAGTAACTTATTTAAACGGTGCGAAGTTGTACGTAAATTTAGGATATTTGTTATTGTCATCATGGCACGGGTCTCCTCTCACAATGAGAAAGAGTTAGGCCATAGTCCACCGCGCTGGCCAAGTGCGATTTGGTAGACTTCACACACCCTTGAGAGTTTTTACAATCTCTTGGGCATGCAGGTTTCCTCACGATGTTTTCCTTCACCGAAAAGCCAATGATAATTTAAGTTTA
>DWNR01005641.1:0-10048 GCA_018250455.1 Polygonus leo
AAGAGGGTCGAAAGTCTGTACATGGAAGATATTCGAAAAATAGTTGGCTGGGGATACTTAGAATTGATAACAGAACATGTTTTAACAGTTTTTAGATTTTTTGTCTGTTTATCTGACCGCGCATCACGTATAAATGGCTTAACGGATTTTGATGCAAACTTGACTAATCTGTCGAGAAGACCCCCGGCCAGGCCAGCTAGTATCAAATAAAGCTTTGGGAAATATTTTTGGCATCACCTTAAATCGACCATATTCCTCCTATGGTCGGGAATGGTAGCGAGCATTAAGTAAATTATATGGTTTGGACATTTAATCTGAAATATAGTAAGTGTGTTACTATATTTCAGATTAAATGTGTTATGCTTTAACTTTGTGATAATCTAATATAGAACCTTATGGCATTATATCTATACAAAATTTAAACAACATTCGTTATAGAACCATACCTTACTTCTACACAACATTTAAAGAACATAATTTTGCAACACAAATTCAATAACATGTGAGTTGTAAACGAAAAATATGTAAAGATTATGGCAGATGAGTATAAGATTATAAGGTAACGGTAAAAAGTTTAATATTTTTTATATTATCGGAAACTTAAAACCCTCGTATATAAGCAACTGCGAAACCTTGCGTGATGTATTAATTGCAAGATACATTAAATAAGCTTATCAATAAAATATTGATTAAGCAATATAATCATTTAATTTTTTTTTGTTTTTAGCAGGAATATATTACCTGCTCACCCGGCTCTCCGCGCATACCGCTGTCTCCACTGAATCCGGCTGGACCACGAATTCCCATTGCACCAGGACGTCCTGATTCACCTTGTTCCCCCTTTGCACCTCTAGAGTTGACACCACCTTCTCCGGCCAGACCCGGGGAGCCTTTATCACCGAATGAACCAGTTAATCCTCTTAAACCGGGAATTCCTGGCCTTCCAATTGGTCCTGTCATGCCATCAACTCCACTGCATCCGTCTAAGCCTATTGCACCTATCACTCCATCAAGTCCTGGTGGTCCCTTAAATTGTAGAAAAAAGTTGAACATATATAGTATACAATACAAATTAATAACTTAACTAATGTATGAATATTGTATTTACCTGAAGACCATCATAACCCCTTGGACCGTAACGACCATCGAGACCCTGCAAAAGATAATATTACTAATTAAATTGCTAGTGTAATATATAACATTTACTTGTAAGTATTATTAAGTTGTAATTGTAGCTTACCCTTATTCCTTTGTCACCCATATCACCTCGTTCACCCCAATCTCCGCCTTCACCCGGGGGTCCCGCACGACCTGTTTCCCCATCTAACCCATAGTCGCCTTGAGAACCTGGTATTCCTGGCGGCCCAGGGTCGCCTCTGTCACCCTTTATACCTGCACAGTTGCACACAGTCTGGTTACATACGACCTGAAATGATAAATAAAAAAATCATTAAAATTAGGCATAGTGACAAATACGCTTCTTCTTTATTTATAGTACCTACCTATTAAAAAGTTTATGGCAAGATCTAAAACTGAGTTTTTATTTTTTTTATTATGCTTTTATGAACTTTTAAACGACTTCAAACAAATGAGGTGTAGTTACAAACTACTCACTTAGTTTCAAGTGGAAGTTCACTCTCACTTTGTAGTTTGTGTTTGAATTACTTCTACATGGGTTTGCCATTTCCAGTTTTCGAGTTATGACCTACTTTCCAATTTTTTTTATTGGAACAAGGTAGCAAACGAGCATGCAGTCCACCTGATGGTAAGTGGTTACTGCCGCCCATGGACGTCAGTAATCATCATCAAGTACGCTAAAATCATACCTAAAATTTAATCAGAGATGCGTTGCTACCCCAGAGGACGAGAAGATATTGGCCTTGTGTAAAAGTAACCAAATGACAACCAAACAGAAACACAAGAATTGTTCCACGGAGGATTATGAGGATGGCGGTGGTACCTTCCCGGTCGAACTAAACGAGTTCTTCAACCTGGCTACCAACTTTTAAAGGATTATTGATCATACGACCGATTTTAGTAATCTATCTATCCTCTACTAGAAGTTAAAAAAGGTACCATTTGTATGATATTAGGTATTTATTTTTTATTGCAAAAAAGCGTGGGCTGTTTTATTGCAAAAAGTGTAGGTGGAGGGGCCTGCAGTTAAGATTATCGACATAATTGTTTTTAGGGCGTCTTGAAGTGACTAGGTTCTTTTTTACCTTTTTTAAATGTATGTTAATTAAAATGTAGAAAATGAATAATTACCAAAAAGGTACTGTAAATCAAATGTTCAAGGGAATTTTATTGTCAACGGAACGGTGTTTTCGAACGGAATAGTCTAAATTAAAGCTGTTGGAAAAAGTCTAGACTAGATCGAGTCCCAACAATTTGTGCAAGGTATTCTATTGTAATGACCTGATTGGGAACATAAGCTATTGGTAACACAATGAACGTGCCTTATCGCCGGGACCTCTGACACACATTCCGCAGCTGGAGCAAGTGGAAACCTGCTAGCACTTCCTACCTTTTATTGGAATAAGTTCTAAATAGTAATTTTTAGTGTTAATTGCAAATTAAATGCAAAAGAAAACGAAGGATTAAAATTATAACCTCCATGACCATAATTAAATGATAATATGTCATTCATCTTTTCATTCATTCATATTTTCCGATAGTACTTGTGGAACAATTTTGTAGAAAAAATGATTTACTAGTACTACTGGGAGTTTTCCTAAACTCGGGAAAGAGTAAATGATAACGGCTTGGTAATCTTGAAGCGTTACTTTGATGGGTTACGTATCACTATATCAAACTCCTTCATACAATACTACTAAACATTATAACAAAGACAATGGAGGATAATTGATAAAGCAGTAATTCTCTAAACTATGTCACCAGGGCGGACTGCCAAGAAAATTAATTTAACAGCTACGATATAATAACAGCATACGATAAATAATTGTTTTAAGCTCATTACATCATTCTTCTTCGTATATTGTATATAAAACACTGAGCGCAGATTAAAGCAACAGTAGTTACAGGACAAAGCTTTTGAAAAAAACTTCGTTTTGTATAGATAAATTGTACTAATTATATTAGCTTTGATTTAAAAAACTTTGTAAACAATTATATTTACAATAATTCGGAAGAAGTTATTATTTTATAAAATGACGTTTCATGACGACCCTGCAAAAACTGAAGTCATCGTGGCACCTCGTCTCACATTTAAGAATAGTTAGAATTATGAATAGCGTTATATTCTGTTATGCATACAAGAATATTTTTGTCCCCATGTTCGTTTATTTTGTACATATTAAATAATGTTATTATATTCATATACCACCAAATACAGTAATTTAAATTCTTGTAAATAATCATTCATTAATAAGGCTCTAAAGCTACAATATCTCCATTAATTCTAGTGTTATATGAGTAGGTTTAAAATAAGCTTTGATTAAATTGAGATGGTTTTATAAAAATAAAAAATACACGAAAGTTAGGCACTGAAACTTTAAAATTGAACTGCCATCGTCCCAATATATTTTTCTTCGTGTATTTTAGAACTGGTTCTTGTGACCGGTTTCTGTGCCTGTAGCTTTCCGTAGATAAAATTAATCCTTCACAAGTTAAAATGAAGGAAATATCTAACTATAAGTTACCAAAATGAACTCATTTGAAATTATGTAATTTTGCAGAAAGTAATTATGAATATTATATTATAAATATTAATATACACATTTTATGAAAACTTCAAGTGTAAGATTTCTTCCTGAAGGACGCACGGATGCCCAACTAAGTCTAACAGGGTCCGGTTGGCACCATAGTACGAAACTCTTAAATTACATTTTTTACAATTTTTGTCTGTCCGTCTGTTTGTTCTGGCTAAGCTCTGGAACGGTTGAACCGATTTTGACGCGACTTTCATTTACAGATAGCTGATGAAATAAGGAGTAACTTAGGCTACTTTTATTTCACAATTATATAATATAATATGAACGCGGACCGAATTCCATGCGGGCGTAGCCACGGGCATAGCTAGTGTAAAATAAATGTAGACTTTACCATTTCTAGCATACCTACCGCATTCATAAAAATTAAATTGAAACAAGTACGTCTAATCGCTTTGTTATAATGTAATAACTAGGTACCTATACATATTAAGGTATGTTATAATAATGCAAATGCAGCTAAAGCATACCTACAGGAATGTTGCCATATATGCTATTCTCTACTTGGAATAGGAGACATAAGACACCATCTTCATTGATTAAGTAGGCATTTCAAATGAAATCAATTTGCACATGTCATGGCTGATTTCGCTTGACTTTGCAACACTATAGTGTTCCAGTTGTAGCTATGCAATAATTTTCAAATGATTGAATAATTTATTATCTGATCTGACTGTGCGCAATTGTACACTATATATATGGTAAGAGATTCAAGGTTACTTGGTGTCATTATAATGTGGTTTCTATTGACTCGTAGATTTTTATATGATAGACATTTTTTTGTTGTTTACCCGATTTAACATCATAATATCAACTTCTTAGATCTCTGATTACTAATGGGTTCTTTGCACATTATGGATTATAGTAATATTTTTTTATAAAAATGTATAAAACGTTGTCACTCCTTTCACAACTTGGTAAGAAGGAATTGATAAATCATTTTAGGGTGTCGTGCAATGAAGGAAAAGCGAAGCCTGTTATTAAGGTACCGCTCTTGGTCCATCTGTCACAAGGCGGTATCACTTGAGCTGTACCTTGTAGATACTTGACATTTTTACAGAATGTGTATGTGTACTAGGGCTAAACATAGGGTACTATGACAACAAATACCAAATTTATTCACTACTATTTTACTATGATAAAAATATACTGTAGTACAACATCATGAATTATTCATCTAATTTAAACTTTCACCCCCATATGTTGGTAGTAGGTACGGAATTCTTCGTGTACAAGTCCTATCCGCACTTGGCTGATTATGTTTTAATAAGTCAGGATTTAATCTGTTCATAATATTATGAGTTGAAGTCACTCTACTAAATATATAAAATCAAGCTGATAGGAACCTTATGAGTACTTTGTTGAAACCAGCCGGTCATTGTCAGTCATTTATTATTAGGAGCACTTTTCCGACAATTGCAGAAAGTGTGTCAACGTTGTGATAATAAAATGTAAATGGTAATAAACTACAATAAATGAAGAATGAGATTCTGTCAGCTTACAGCATCGTCAATATTCATTTATTTACCCACTTTACTGTCTATTGTGAAACACTAAATCAAACAGTTATTATTGCGATTAAATGAATTAGTTTAATTGTTAATTTGTTACAAGTAGTAGATATAACAGTTATAGGTTTAATATAATCTAATGTGTCCCTTTTTGTTACATAAGATGTATATTATTTTGATATTGGTCCTAACAAAGGCTAAAGCAGTATCGAATAAAATACTGATTTCGTAAGGCCAAACCAAAAGTTATATTAGTGCCGTATTAATGAAGTGAACTCAAGATTGAGATCTATCTTGAGTACGGTTTAAGTAATAGATAATGGACTTGGAGCCGCACTCAAAATCAATCTTAATGTTGAGTTCACTTTATAAAACAGCCCTTAGTGTTTTACAGAACGTTGAGTTGTGCTTCTCACTGGGCGCTTGAAAGCTCTGTACATCTAGGTAAATTTACAAAACCTACAATGTTTCGATATACTCAGTTTTGATGCCTAGGTTACAGAGTGTTACGTCCCACGAAATTATTGAAATGACGTTTTAGTTTCTTTTCCTTCAGATTTGCTACCGGTCAAAGCTTTCAATGAATTTGTTGCCCCTAGAACTTAACTGGCTGGAGGCTATAGATGTTAGGTTAGTTAGACTATTGAGGCAAGCCTCAGTCCTGTGTGTCATTTCGATCTGTAATTCCGGTCGTGGACTTGCGAACCAACCGAAGTACCAACGAGCTTCCGGCGCGCGCGCGTAGGCGGTTTGAGCGCTGCGTCCGGCAACGCCACACGTACGTATTAACGTGGATGTTGCAGTAGGTAATATAATATATACATTATCAGATACGTCAATTATTATAATGACCATAATATTTATATTATATTCGCTAGATTTAATGTAAGTGTAATAGAAGTAACAAACAATTAAGTCACCTGATGTTAGTTTGTAACTGCCGTGCATGGATATCTTTATACAAATATTATAAGGAGCTGTATTTAAACGCAACAACGTCTGTTGGAGCTTTCAACAATAGTACTTTATTTGTCTTGTAGGACTATGAGGGTGGCGATGGTACTGCCCCGATAGGAGTTATATCACCGATCGAAATATAAATTTGGTGCTACTGATGTAAAACAACAGTGATTGTCTCGAAAAACGCTTACCACATCCTTTAAATAAAATCACCGCTGTTCTTAAATATTGCTAAAACGCATGTGCAAGATATGCGGCTTCTAACGGCTAACAACTGTTTAACTTGTTAATTAATAAATGTTGTTAATAAGAATAATCATGGATTATAGGTAGGTACATCCAGTGATTGTAATTGACACATATCCTATTATTAAGGTTTAGATGTTTATAATAACAGACATTATGTTCATCAGAATCATCTTTTTGCGTTGGCGGAAGTTGTAAAAATCATTAAAAATAAACGTGTTGTTAGGCATGACGTTGTAGGTATTAGAGAAGCAGGCGATTATAGAATGGGTGACTCATTAGTTGCAATTCAAGGAACGGGCTGGATAAACAATCATTGCAGTGTCCCAGGCGATAACGGCCATTCGCACATCCCGCGACACCGCCCCTCGCTGCCTCTGCCCGCTGTGCCCACTGTAACACGTGTTGTAAGCACTCAACACGGTTTTTAGGGTTCCGTGCCCAAAGGTTGCTAACGGGACCGTGTTACTAAACCATCTCTGTCCGTTCGTCCATCCGTCTGTTATAGGACTCTGTCTTATGTTCCGTTATAGTAGACACTTGAAATTTTCACAGATTATGTATTCCCATGGCAGCTATAACAATAAATACGAAAAGTGAAAAGTAAAAGGAGCACCCCATACAAGTAACTGGTATTGTCATCGTTTTTTGTGCATATCTTTCGAACCTTAATAGGAAGCTACCTTACCATAATTTTTCAAAGAATATGTAAAAGTGTGGCTATAACAACAAGAAATACAATAAAGTTGAAAATAAACGTAGTAATACAAAAACCATCATTTTCGATGTTTGTTTTCGGTGTTGGTAACGCGCATGGAACTACTTTTTAAGTGGAATAAACACCACATGTCGGTACGGAACCCGACATCTGCGAGAACGACTCGTACTTTGCTGATTGTCAAATAAGCTGTGCCCCAATGTTAGGCTGGTATCGCAAATCAGGAAATAATATATATTATATTATTCGGACAGTCCAATGTACATTTTGATAATAGCATAATTAATAGATACAACCTAACCTCGCCTATTTACTTTTAATGGATCTTTCTATAAATTTACAGAAGGTAAATGAATGACAGTTCTTGAAGATACTTGATGTTGTCAGGGTGAAATATTTTTGAAATCTAATTTACTTTTTTGTTTAATTAGCAATCCAAAAAGTAGAAAATTAAATTTTAGGCATTGGTAATAAAAGTTATATGTATAATCTATAGTCTATATTATATATATTTAGTCTTCTAATAACATTCTTAGGTTCTTAGAATTAGATCTGTCTAATCATGAATTTCTTTTGGAGGCTCTTTTTGTTATGACCTATTTGTGCATCATAGGCGTTCAATATGATGAGGATTATTGACGGGAGCATTGCCATGCTCCCAGATGATTTGAATAATCTTATCAAACATACCAACAATTATTATATAGAACATTCAGTTTCATTAATAAAGAGTAAATTAAATTTCGATTACAAGAGTTTATGGCCAGTCTACCAGCGACCGACAGCAGTGAAACTAAATAAAAATTATGTAAAAATGGAGCAAATCTGCAGAATTTACGAGCAGTTTGTCGGAATCTTGTGACCCGAGCTCATAAACTTTATGCGTTCCCGATACACCTCGCAGATGATTCTTGCAGCTAAATGGCGTTATGGGTCATGCACTAATTTTTAACTGATGTTATCTTTAGGTATCCTATTTTAGTTAGTAATGAAATAGTTATTTAGACACATTCGTGTAATCAACCAAGATCAAGTCTTTACACTAAGTACTTTGTTGAGCTGCAATCTTCAATCAATTCCTGTCAATCTGACTTCTTTTTTTTTAAGCGATTCCTTGCCTGATACTTTACTGATTACTGTAAAGATTTAAGAATTAAATCAATCCAGACGTAGCTGTTCTCTGCCTTATCCATAAAAAGGAGAGATAAGGTATGAAATGATTAGAAACAAAACAGACACCCCTACAATCCAATTTAAAAATATATTCATATTTTTACGGTTTACATACACTGAAAATGCATTACTTTGGTTGCGGTACTAAAACACTATTTGAAATTCTATAAAGCATCTGTAAAAAATACTGTGATTTCTGATTATTTTGATCATTCAGGGAGTCCTAGTTACTACAAACTACGTTCTTAGATAATACATATATTTATTATCGTTTTAGTATTATATGATTTATATAATTATTATTATCAATAATATTTATGCATTGTTTTCTTTTAAGTAGGTGCCGTCAAATGCTGTCAGTTGCGCTAAAAATAGACGGTGAACAACAGTACATTCAACTGGCTCTTTACTGCACTGAAACTATTGACCTATTTCACTTTACTGGAAGTAAGCAATAACTTTCAGTGCATTGTACAGCCATAAAATCGACTTGTGAGTAACAAAACCGCAAGTGTTCAGCGGTATACATAAATACACTTACGATGTACCTATCCCTATATTCGGTAGAACATCAACATTTTAAACTATTTGTCGCTTTTAGTTCCTTCTGAAGTCGGTTTATACTTTGGTATATTTTTTTATATTCATTTAAAACATGATATTGATTTTATTGCTATTTATGGCATGAGATGTATTTAATTTGTGTAAATCAGAAAGTTTTTTTTAGTTATGGTAGTTTATACTAATTTGTTTATTTAACATATGATTAAAGTAATAATATATAAATAATACGTGCTATTAACTAATCATGAGTACATCTTTGATCGAGGTTTTTCAACCTCGTTTAGGGAGAAATTGTTAAAGATTTTGGGTACAAAATTATCGTGTTTGTTAACATACGGATGCATAGGTATGTGTAGTTTGTATATCTATTTAAACACCATTAAATATAATTATCACTAAATTCGCCCCTATATTTAGATAAAACCTACCGATGAGTAGCAGACAGTATCGCTTACGGACATTTGCAACACCAGAGGGGCTGCCAATACATCGCCGACTAGTAAGGGACCTCTTATATCACAGTATAATTTAATTGATAACAGGTACTTTATAGAGTGTTTAACTGGGTTTATCACACATTAAACAACATTATTATTAAGTAAATATTCCAAATAACTAAAAATCATAATTGATGTAGATGAAGTTGAAGAAATCAAACATTCCTTAAATAGTGCGCGCAAGAGCACTTAAAGTTAAACCTTATTTATTTTCTACATACCAGTTTGCTATATTCATTAATAATAAAACACAATATTTCCAGTAGGGCCCTATAATATTTTTACAATAAAATCAATTGTTAAATGTGAAATGCCTACATTATAAATATGATTATTTTGAATTGAATTAAGCTCTATCAGAAAATTAAATATGTCAGTGGGTTAGCGGTATTATCGCACAATAAACTTGTAAAATAAGACGCAGTTTTGATCCAAGATATTTAAATAGTATATACCTATTTTTTCATTACTTCAGATGCTAACTACGTTTTTTAAAGTTTTAAGTTTTACTTACACAGTGATTTTCTCTAAACTATTTTGGAGTTATTGTATTATATAAAGTACAAACAGATATCTATACATATAATAAAGCTAAAGAGGGTCGAAAGTCTGTACATGGAAGATATTCGAAAAATAGTTGACTGGGGA
>DWNR01005642.1:0-10048 GCA_018250455.1 Polygonus leo
AAGTTGCAAAGTTGTTTATTTTAAAATGTTGTAATATTTTAGTGATGTTGATTTATGATATTTATGAACTAAATGATAAAACGTGGGATATCCAGGAGTGTAAATCGCTATTCAAGGGACCAGAATGTTATTATTGCATAAAATTATTCACCACTCCAAAGAAAGCTATAGAATACCAGGATATATAAGGAATGTGAGGGTAGGGGTGATACGTACAGTATCAAAATGAGGTTAATTTTTCACAGACATAACGCAAATTAAATAGCCATACATTTTATTAACTCTTTATTCTTTTGAATTTTCGAAATTAATATTACAATATTGAATGCGGGCTTCATATACAATCACCCAACTATTTTGCTTATTTTATTTTACCACGACACAGTCAGGATGTATCGTACTTGTGCACTAGACCACATTGAGGACCTTCGAGTAACCGCAAATCCGTTTAACTATAAACCGACTTATGTATCCACGGCATACGGCTTCCCCGTTAACTTGTTCGAGAACATATAGTTAGAACTCGTAGAAAACTTGTGGTTATTGTTTCCTCAATTCATATTAGTATTTTTTACATGAAACTTGTTTTCATATAAAACACATAAGATGTAAGTAGATCGATGACGATTGAAAAAGAATGAGATTTATGTTAATGATTTAATTAACATCAATATGAATTTTGGAAATCTTTAAACAACTAACGACAGATCTCTTTAGTAGTAGTAGTCTCTACGTTAGTAGTCGAGTGAAACAGTACGAATCTTCTAATTACATAAATACGTAACATAAAACGGAAATATGAACAAAAAATAATTCGCCACATAAACTTTCACAACTATTTACAGTTACTTAACTTTAAGACAATTTAATAACTATTTTCAAAAATATATGATATAGGTACATACATACATAGCTATATTAATATTATCGAGATATAAATTGATCGTTTAAAATTATAACCTAACAGAACGGAAGTCTCGTTAATAACATAATAAAATTAAAAAGTCATATTATAATAACGTAACAATATGTAATTAAAACTGAAACAACTATAAACGAATAATTTTAAATCGAAATAACTGGGTTACAATAACATATAAGAAGTAATATAAAGGAGGGATTTTGAATTTATGTTTAAAGTAAAATAAATATTGAAATCTAAACAGCTAGGTATTAACGTTAATACCGATAGCCTACGAAACACTAGCAATATGGCAAGACAGCATTACGGATGGAGGACGTATATAATCTATTTAGCAAATTGCTCATTGTTTCATGTGAATTATCTACAGATCTTTACGAGGCAGAAACAATAAAGAAACCTGACATAAATCAATGGACGTACATACTTACAATTTTTGATATATAGGTACCTTTGTAGGTTTCATTGCTTATGGCAAAACTTAATAGAATCAGTAATCAATGATTGAGGTACCTATTATCAAGAAAAACCAATTACCTTTGCACAGTCCCATTAAAACGAAAGGAACAACCATTAAAGCGACTTATTAACGAAACGTATTATCGTACGATACGAGTACGAAATGCAAAAATAACAATTTAGTAAGTCGTATACACACGTTTATTTTCTTTATTTAATAGTTATGTGCCGGATTATCTAACCGAACGGCGTGTAAATGAATTTTGTCATTTTTACCGTAGTTAATGGAGATCTATGGAGTACCAGAAATACCAGAATGAAATTGCTGGCTCTGTAATTTATATCTTAAAACCCTTATTTTTTAATGAGTAAGATTGGAGGATGATTAGGATTGTACTATCCAGCTATTAGATAATTGTATCCCTGATTGAAAATAGTTTTGAATATGGATTTGTTTCGTATCCATTAACACGTACGACCATGACTACGGAAACGTATCAATATCGTGTTATTTTATAGATATCCGGCACATCTCTACTTCCCAAACTCGTGTGTACGCCCTCTTTGTTCAAAGAAGCAATTTAATATTTAATCACGATACAATAATTACGTTACTAAATAGGTTTAAGCGTTTTATCAAATACTTCACCGCCGGGTTTGTTACGCTTAATGTATATTGTGTCTACGATATCCGTTAACTAATGCATTATAATTTATAAAGCCTACTTATACCGAAGTTACTTAAGTACATTTTGTTCAATTTTAATCCTCGATTCACATAAATTAAGATGGGAGGTCTATTCCTACTAATGACAACCTTATTTTTTAATTACACGACATTCGTGATCAATGCAAAAGTAACCAATAGGTATGTTATTGCACGTATCGACATCCTTCGATATTGCATTATAATATCGAAAGTCGTCAATAAAGAAAAAATTTAAAAATCTTATCTATGTAATTTTTGTTTTTGATCTTTTACATACATACATTATGTACGTATTTTGTCGCGCGGACATTAGGTATGGTCGTATGGAAATAAAAGTTATATTTTTTAATTTTAAGATATTATATGAATTATGTTAATTAAAAGTCTGTTTCAAAGTTTTATTTATGTCTCTTAATTATTGCTTTAATATATAGTAGGTATAAAGTAGATTTTAATAAGAATATCGATTTTAAATTATTAGAATTAGATGGACATTCTCGAATAAGGTAAAATGTACTTGTGGGATCCTTAAAACTACTCAGGACTTCATTTTTGCTAATGATATCACGACTTTAATTTAATATTATGTTTAACACTGCTACGAATATATAATATTAATAATATTCGACTGAATACAGTGGACAGATACCTATTGAGAGATGATTTATCAAAATTAAGCGAAGATTTAGATTTCTCATACACATATTAATTTATTACTTTTATTAATTCTACCCTGACATTAATTTACGTATAATGGTGACTATCAACACTAATTTTAAACGTCCTAATTTTGTTTCAATTATAAATAAATAGTGCACAATTACAAGCGAGAAATGGGAGAGAAAGTTTGTTCGACTGGCAATGCAATTAAACCAAATATAAATACAATGCTAAATTATTTTAATATATTTTGGCACAATATGGAATTGAAAGCAAATGGAATACGGTACTCTTTTCCTGTAGATAAATATCCGTTTGCGTCAATTCGTTCAAACTCCGCATTTATTTCCAAGTATTTATTAATCCAAAAGAGGTATTAATTATACTTCATGTTTATTTGACGTAGATTTATTAATAATGTTTCTAATACTACCATACGCATATCAATGAATGATCATTCATCGAATTCAGAAACGGTGAAGATAGAATTGAAAATTTTCAGGTGGGGAAAAATGGCGCGACCACTGACAATCCACCGTCATACCACGAAGCTGGTGTACCTAGATTCTTAGCAATACTTCATATAAAGTCAAACCTATCATAATATTAACTATGTATATTACACTTACACTACGTAACTTTAAAATTACATGTAAAATTTATTTTAGTCACATTATTGTTATTATATGTATCATTGTTACGTATATAATTTTGAACATGAGATGACTCGGGAATTATAACACGAACAACATGTCGTATGCTGTTCCGATCCAATTAAATACAATAACTCTCCTCCAATCTATTTTCGGACTCGAATTATTTTAAGATTTATATCAAAAAATACCTCACAATACAATTAGTACTTCTGAAGATAGTACAAAAACAACACTCACTAAGACAAATCCTATTCGCAATTGTACTTCGATACGTATATTGTTACAGACATACGCCCTTATGGAATTATTAATGTATGAAATAGTTATATAATATTTTGTTGATACTATTACGCTATCAAAATTAAAGATTTAAATTAAACAACAATGCAAGGACTTAACTACGGAAGTGAATCACAATCTGGTCAAATAATAAAAAAGTAACTCTTTTGAAATCAACCGATAAAATACAACAATTTTACAATCATAAAAAAATGTGACCTTAAAAACATAACTGGCCCGCTAAAAGCGGACAAATAATAAAATATACATCAAAATGTACATAATATAATATCTATTAATAAAAATATAACATAATGAATTAAAGTAAGTGGTAGCAATAAATACTATGAGATTCACAGATTTAAAATCTTAACTAACAATACAGAAATTCACTCGGGCTTCTATTTAAATCTTAGAGCGATACTAACGCTTTTGTAAAGTTTAGTAAAATATTATTGCAATACATGGTGTGGTTATGGCAACAAAATAAATGCTTAAAGCACATCACCAGCCTGTCCACCAGCGAACGACACGAGGCAAGTCCTTCGCACTAAAGGAACATTAATACAATAAAAGTCACAGAACGCCTCCACAACGAGGCCACAACGATTTCTACTAAATCAGCCGCAAAACATAAAACTAGTGGATACGAGACGATAACGGTGCCCGGTCCGTTTGGACGCAACACTTCCATTCATGTATTCACACTATATGGTACAGTATCAGTCATAATCCTGCACGGCACAGGGATTTACGTGGGCACCTTGTTCACTTTGAGGATGTCGCTGGAGCCCTTGTCGATGGGCATTTTCATGGGGTCATGGTGATGGGTCACGTGATGGCCGTGGTGCTGGCCCTCGAGCTTGGCCTGCTTCTCTTGTTGCTGCTGTTTCATTCTGTCCTGCTCCTCTCTCTCCCTGCGAGCTTGCTCGTTTATTTCCTTCACTGCGCGCAACTCCTTCTTTAACTTCATGCGTCGGTTCTGGAACCAGATTTTGATCTGTCGCTCTGTCAGACAAAGGGCGTGCGCTATTTCTATCCTACGCCGGCGCGTCAGGTAGTGATTGAAGTGGAATTCTTTCTCTAGTTCTAGTGTCTGGAACCTTGTGTAAGTCTGTCGTCCTCGCCGCCTTGGACATCCGTTTGGACCTGAAAGCAAAAGGAAAATCATATTAATTTACGAAAACTGATGCCAAATAAAAATACGAAATGAAATAAACAAATTCAGGCAAATGCAAATAAATGTTCGTAAAATCGATTTATTGCCTCCATATATCACCGAGCGGTATCTCGTGGTTGGATTTGCACGACGAAGGCTTCGAGCGAGCCATTAAAATTTCACTTTTATACCATCTTAGATTTTAATAGCTCATTAATATTTTATTGCGGCACTAAAGTTAATTTTAGAGTCATTTGCTACTGAGACCAGCCTCAAAGTAGACCAAATACCGGATTTTATAGGTTTAGAATTGAGGGTAAAAAATCTGTTAACGACTTCGCAGTTTACAGATATTTGTGAACAAACTAGCCGTTGTGTGACCCTCGTTATAAAAAGACGAAGGTATCTATTCAAAAAAGTAACGGAAAGGGTTAAGGACAGTTAATGGTCCAAGAACTAACAAAGGAACGCTTTCTAAAAAGAAATCTGGACAAAAAACTCAGGGTACTACAGGGTACTTACTGAGTAAAGAAGGGTTGCGCAACTTTCTAATGCTTTGTAAGGTGTGTCTTTATATACAGACCCTTCTTTCTTGGAACATGTGAAAGTTTCAACCCTTTAATTTTATCGTCATCGATCTTTAATAAAAAAAATATGACTTGTATTGTATAAATAATATCGGTATTGATTTTATATCATAATATTTAAAATGTAACAAAGAGTAGGTACCTTCATATGAGTGACGTATTCAGTTGCAAGGTAGTAAATCATATTCAATTAATTTAAGCAATTGAATGTTAAATCTATAGATAGGAGCTAGATATACAGTATACGTAGCTATTCTATATTCTACCCGTAGGCAGGTAACCTATATAAGCGTGTAAGTCCAGTTCTACACAGACAAGCAAATGGCGGCCCCAGATTGGGTCTCAAACGGGTTTTTGAGTCAGCCAATAAATAAGACAAGATAAATAGACTCCGAACGTGTATAAAATTGATATTGGACCAACCGCTTGGAATGTCCGTGTATACCAAATCTAAGGTAGTTTTACAATCGGTGAACGGCTAAGAAATTATAAAGTAAATTGGTATACCGTGATTAATTTTTCTTTATTCCTAATTAATCTAATTTAAGGGAAGAATATTTGATGATTACGTCACGAATGAATGAATTTTGTACGTAGAGTGTAAAAGCTTTATTTTTTCTTGTGTATTAGTTTATATCTTATTTTATTTTCAAATTTCATATATAGACACGGTAGATTATGTACAGCGTAAGGTTTCAGTCCCTTGGCGTTGTGAATGTCACTAATATAAAAAAATTAAATCACCATTTTTTATAAATTACCATTTTGACATATCTAAAGGAAAAATTTAATACTTATTTTACAGTTTCTTGTCAATTTAGGTTATAATTAAAGACTAAAATTAAAATAAGCATTAACTTAAGAGTTGTCCCATAGATATTTATTTCGTTTACCTACTAAATTTTAATTAAAATACATTATGTACAGAGATACTTATATATTAATGAAATGAAAACGTTTATGAAAATTAAAAATTAAATTCACATTTCACAATATTTTTTTAAGACTTACTTTATGGTATTTAAGATTACCTTTATACTTATAAAAAAATATGAGTATACATATTCATCTGCTACTGGACGTAATTGGTAGTTTTAATTTAATTGAAATTAATTCAAACAACGACCACAAACATTTGTTACTTTAATTTATGAATGACAGGTGGTTAACTTAGTTTAATTGCTCATTTAACTCAAGAACAAAGGACGCCTTTAACAGAAACAACATCCTGTTAATTAAAAACACTGCTAACCAAGTTACGCTAAACTTAAAAAACGTTAAAACGTCATTTTCCCAAAATTTTATTATGTGCGATTTATAAATAATATGATTCAACCTAAAGAGATACATTTATACGAGCCATAAATTTCCGTAACTGCATTTTTACTGCCACAACAACATTTACTGCCCATGCTTATTACAGCAAACTAAAACTGTTTAAAATGACATAAATAGAGAATGGAATAATTACACAGCCGTGGTTAGAAAGGAACGAATTTGAAAACGATGCGCGGAAAAGAGATAGCGATAGTCAATCTAATTTTAAAAAGCAAAGATGGAACCCAAAATACAATGCTGGCATCCCGATAGTCCAAGGAAATTAATAAAAGATCGTAACTACTGCATGTTTTATTTGAAATTGATCTCTCTTAGCGACAATGTAGAGTCTAAATTAGCTTGCGGAGGGGTAACTTTTGCTGCTTTTGTTAGCTCGTAACGTTAGCCAGGCAGGTTGGCCACCCTTACACCGTTGCCATGACAACGGGCGTTATGGCACCTCCTGTCAGCTGCGTTCCATTATTCTCGTAGGTATTGCAGTTCCGGGGAGCATCTCTCGGGCGGAGATACGTGGCCAACAATTTGTATCAGAGACACGTATTGAACTCCCAGTTTTTATACTACTAGTATGGAATACTTGCATTTTATATGCACGTAAGAAGAATGCAAAAGAAAATGTAAAATGAATACTATAATTATTGTATTCTTTACTTTACATATTTTAGAAATTATAAATTTTGAACCATGCTTTCTCCGTAATGAAATATGTTTAGAGTTAAATCAGCCGTCTATATTTTATTTTCTCAAAATAAAACATACGTATTATTAATACGTATTAATTAAAACGAAGTAGAAATATTTTTAAACTCAAGTTTCTACATATTCCACGAAACTATTCCTTTTTTGTAGATGTTCAATAATAGGTAACTATATTTCTTGTAGATACGCATGTATACATAAGTAGGTACAGGTAATTTGCCACGCATATGGCAACTAATACAATACAGGTGCATTTCATCTATTTTCTGTATCATATCAGCATATCTATAAAGGGTTTCGCTACGGAATGAATTATTTCCATATACTGATATAAATCATGAACTACAGGATTCAGACATTAAGCTCATTTGCATTGTTTTTCCCCGCCTCGTTTAATTAAGGAGGCCTGTAGGTATTTCCTCAAAGTCATTTTATTTTTCGAATCGAGATAACTCACGAGATAAAAGGTAGGGCAGGCAGCAATTATTTATTTCTAATCTCGAAGTTACAAAAAGCATGTTAAAAGGTTCCAGCCGCAAGCACAATAATATATCTCGGAGAACGAAG
The DNA here is from genome assembly GCA_018250455.1 of Polygonus leo. Taxonomy (NCBI): domain Eukaryota; kingdom Metazoa; phylum Arthropoda; class Insecta; order Lepidoptera; family Hesperiidae; genus Polygonus; species Polygonus leo. The sequence continues at coordinate 8,036 of DWNR01005642.1, forward strand.
GCGTAGCATTAATTAGAGTTTAGAGTCGTATATTGTGGGCCGACCGGCGACTATAAACATACTGCGACAAGACCTCCTTACAGAATTTTTTTCTTCTAAATAAATCTCACAAAATGTTCTTGCTTATTTATTATTTTATTTTACTTTGTATAAACCTGACCACCTTTGTACTAAACCAGTTCTACAATGCCTTTGATTAATGTACCTCTGTCGGATTGGAATATTAAGGGACTGGCGTGAATTACACGAGAATGTTACTTAGTAAGATGGTTATTTATAGAACGGGTAAGATGATTTTCCCTTGTAAAGACTCTGTAATTCAACATACTTGTTTATGGTTGAGCTCAAATAGACAAATTCAATTATTATGAATTAAATATTGATCTCAAAGTAAACAAATCAATTTCAATCAAATTTAATTAAAATTGATATTTACAAGCTGGTTATGTGCGGATTGATCAACATGCCGTCGCATGACCACCACACCCTAGTACTTATTGCTTATACTTTCCTGCCCTATTTTGATCGGCACAGAAACCGTAGGTTGCAGTAAAGCTCAATTATAAGGCTCTCAAAAACTTCTTGGACTAATGTGGCAAGAAATACTATACTTAAATTAATTATTTAATAGTAAAACTTTAAGTTACCAGAACCGGTACAGGTTGGGCTTAATATAGCGCTACAATTTCTGTGCATGTATTAATATCTTACTTTATTACTGGTTTTAATACTCACTTAATTGGTATTTCATTAATTTTAATATCCGTCGTTTATTACCTTAGTAACGTTATCTCCATATAAGAGAAATATCAATAGGTGTGTTTGTCATTGGATTAATCAAATGCAATAAAGCTAACAAAGTTATATTCACATTTTATGAGTTTGTATTGTTAGGTCCAATTATAAATAATAATTAATAGTTATGAAATTGCTATTTCATATGCCATAGAATATGAAACACTTAAAGGGCAATGCAATTATGATGGTGTCCAACCACATTTCAGAGTAGTGTCATTCGGTAATAATCGTGTAACCTCGGGCAAGTTCGTACGCCACCATCTTAAAATAGTTTGTGATCGAAATTTGGAAAGTAAGCTTTGTGAAGCAATTTTCCGAGCATGTTTGACGTTCAGTGTTTTGATTTGTAGTTTCCTTTCGCGTTTACTCCACCCAGTTATTAATATTAAGTGAATAATTTTAGTTTCTAACGTACCTACTTAAGAATGTGTCTAAATTACATTTTAACTAAAATATACATTAGTTAAAAATGTAAACGATAATTTTGTCACTTACAGTTTAATTTATTGATAAACTAGATTCTTCTTACTGAGTTAGTATTTAAATTAAGAATTTATATCTTTTTATATTTTTTTTTTTATGAAAAAATAATTTGACCGTATATTATTCTGCAAATCTTTGTTAGTTGACCAACTCTTAAGTGGCATGTAGGTACTGCCACACCGAAGCATATGTTTTCTGTTAAAAAGCAGGGAACATTTTTAACACGAGTATTACGAGTATATTTTCAAAATCGTTAAACAAATCAAATACACGATGTTAGAGTAGAAGCTGCAACAAAGTGGCCCAGCAGGAGACAGCTTGTTCATTTGAATCCATGTTATAGTTATAGTCCTTAGCTGCTGTGGTAGCAATGAACATTTATAACATAAGTAATTTTTATAGAATAAATAAGTTAAATCAAAAAATCCAACGAATTAATTTTTAATGCATGATGGAGTATTCTATAGGCCTCCCGCAGTTTGATTTTATCATAAACTTTTGGTCAGGGTGATCACTACCATCTAAGGTTAAGGTATTTTAAGAAAATATTTTAAAACGACTGACACATTTTTTTAGGTAGGTACTTACAATATATTGGATACCATCTAAGTTTTAAAAGATAGGTCGCCGACTTCATTCGACTATCTTTTAATATTATATATATATATATATATATATATATATATATATATATATATATATATATATATATATATATATATATATATATAT
>DWNR01005643.1:0-10047 GCA_018250455.1 Polygonus leo
ACGTTTGGATCCTTTTATAATAAAAAAATATAAATAAATATAAATAAATAAATAAAAATAAAAAAACCTTACAATGAAAAACACTTATTTCTCTATGAAACTTAGTGAAATAAAGTAAACTTCAAATAAATTGTACGCTCATTTGTTACTTAACGTAGCACGTAAAAAGTCGCGTCAGGTTTGTCAAAAGTATTTGTATTTTTTACCGACTTCCAAAGAGAAACAGTTCGTGTGTATATTTATTTATTTGACTACTACTTTCATTGCTACCTTTATACATTTATACAAATTGTATTTATTTAATGAATATTAATTGCACATGCAATACAAAATTGACGTAGTCTCGTTGCATACTCAGTGCTCACTTCGCGATACGTTGATTCACAGTTATTTTAATACTGAATGCCACGATCGTAGTGATGCACACTCGATATTTTATGCTGCTTTAAATACAGCTCAGTAAAGTACTCTATTCTGATATTAAACATGAAATATTTTACAGCGGTTAAGCCGACGCATGGTTGCGCCAAAGATCAATTAGTTATTATATAAAATAAAAGATAATAAATTGAAATGGAATCTAACAAACTATTACAGATGTCATAGGCGACAATAAACACTTACTTTTCACTAAAATGAATACTCCTTTGCTTGTTATCCCATAAACTCATGCATGTATTTGGGGTCTTCAGACATAGTTGGGGTGACTATAAATTCCATACACAGCTACTATACTAAGAACAGGTGAAATGTGGTTTAATTTACTACCTTCATACTTCTTCTTCCTAGGACGCTACAACCCTTTGTGGGTCTTGGCCTCCTCAACAATTTTCCTCCACAGTGCTCTATTCATAACTGCCTTCTTCCAAGCTGTCTTCCTGCCCATGCTCATAAGATCTTCTTCTAAACAATCCTTCCAACGCTTTGTAGGTCTTCCTTTGGGTCCGGTTTTTCAGGTCAGTGATGATTTTGACTGCTGTAGCACTTTCCGATTTCTCTATATGTCGTGCCCGTCGGAGTCACTACCTTCATACATTTAAACAAAGTGTATTTATGTAATAAATATTAATTGCACAAGCAATACAAACGTTATCACGTTGTGTACTCGCGATACGTTGATTCGGAGTTATTTTAATACTTAATGTAACGATCGTATCGATGCCCACTCGATGTTTTATGCTATTTTAAATACAGCTCCGTAAAGTACTATTTATAATTAAACGATGTTTGATTAACAAAAAAATATTTTACGGCGCTTAAGCAGATATTTGGATATCCGCAAATACGGATATCCGACACATCACTATTAAATACCAATACATTTACCATCGGAACTCCTCCTAAGACCAAAAATAAATAATTTTTGTCTGCCCGGGAATCGTGCCCTGGAACCTTTACACGTTAGATCGGTATGGTGACCACTACGCCATGAGATCGTCAATCTAACCGGGTAGAAGAAGTTGGTACTCCAACAAGAACTGCCTTAATTCAAGTCGGGGAATACCCTTTATTTGGGTCTAAATAGTGCATTAAGTGTATAATAATAAAGTTTATACACAAACTCACAACTCATACACTTATAACGTCATCCGACATTAATTTACGAAACCTGTCGAAGCTGAAGCCCGTACTACAAGGCTGAGCTATTGAAGTCCTGATTATTATGAAATGGAACAAGTTAGCGCATGATGAATTAAGTTTGGTTCGCTCGTTATAACATGGTGCAGTATTTGGAGAGGATTGAGCGTTGGCGCAAGGAATAAGCGACCGCGAGAATAGCTGAGAATGTGAATACGAAAACATTATATTAACAAAAATAAATCGTAATCCCATACCGTTAGGAAAACTAAACGGTCTTACTGTAAAAAATGTCATAGATAACAGAATAGATAACGAGATCTTTTTATATGTTTCTTTAAAAATTTCAATAGAAGAGTGCGACAATTTAATAACAGCGAGGCTACGATCTTGATATAAATGCCAATCTATATTTAGGTTACTCACAAAAATTGCTTCTCTTAACATCACAAGTTGTTTACAAATATTCAATTGGCAATGACCACGAACTCCCTGTACTGCAAGGTTGGGAGTAGCATTCGTTGCAAAAATATAATTTATGATCACAAATGATTTTTTCGGGCCACTAATTTATCTGAGAATCTAGCGTACCTATATGTTGTGAAATAAATACCTCTTCCAGGTCTACCCAGGATAATATTTCAGTCGTTTTTATTTCAATACGAAAAAAATAATTAAAGATAAATAATTGTTTAAAAATGAAATTGAAAAATTTAAAAAAATATCATCATTATATTCTAAAAATTGTTTGAAGTTAATAATTCTGTGCATGTTACCACTTTACCAAGGTAAAATGGTCGTACTGTCTTTGATTTCTGCATCTTGGTTACAGATCAATGACAGAGTTTCCCTACGAGACATTTACATTTTTAAATTTGCTGATTATGTTGATAAATTCCTTTTCAGTGGTAGAGTTATATAACTTGAATGTTTTTTTTTTACTTGTAATTACTTATTACTAACAGCAAAAGTGTTCGTCACCTATGGACGTTTGTAATATCATACGGGTCCATTTTCGAGGTTTTCGAAAACTCCACGTTATTGCATTCTGAACATATCTGTAAGGAAAAGTGACTCCACATTTGGCACGTAGGTAAAAAGAAACGTACAAACCAAAGTATTTAAGTATGCAACGTTGGTAGTGCTCATTTCAACTGGGTTAATGTATAATAATAGTTATGAAATGAAACAAGTTAACGCGCTGTGAATTAAGTTCGGCACGCTCATTATGACATGATGCAGTATTTTGTGAGGATTAGGTGCTGGTGAAAGTTATAAGCGGAAGCGATAAATACGATATAATATAGAGCAGTTATTTTGATATAATTTTAAGTTTTAGACTATGCTTATTTAAAATATAAAATTTTGATTTTCTGGATCTTCAATAATGGCAAATAATTCCCTTGTAGCTCTGAAAGTCAGGTTAAATATTGCAATTTCACTATGGTAAAAAGTGGTGTATTATAATATTTATCATGGTTATTAGAGGAAGGTTCAAACTACGCAAGGTGATTTAGTGACCACTTACTATTTGGTTTACTATAAAGACTTTTTTATTTTTGTCCAACTTATATTTGACATGTCATATTATATGCTCCTTGTGTCTTATTTATATTTAAAGAGGTATACAAACAAATATAAAAAATCGGGTACAAAAATCGCTACGACACGCATCACACACTCGCGTGTCACACCTCAAAGCTGTGTGTTATGACCCACATTAATTCAATTTTGTTATTGAAAATATTATAAGAACTATGGTTTTAAGAAAAATCGAAATCTGTAGAGGAAATCTAGATATCTAGCCAAGAGGCTCAAAAAAACTATCCGTAACGAGAAACCGGAACGATAAGCACTATCTATTCTTGTATGTTTTTTAATATAACACGTTTTGGTATACTAATTTGGTATTACTTTTAAGTTATTGACGCATATCAGTTCCTATTTAATTTTGGCCTATTTTCTCCAATTTTCAACATTATTTGTAGTATCATAATTTTTGAATTGAACATGAATAATATATAAATCCCTGGTATAAAAATCGCTACTACACACACCGTACCCTCGTTACTCAAAGCTGTGAGTTGTGACCCACATTAATTCAATTTTGTTAATTCTGCCGGCCAGAACAGTCGGGGCTTAATGCTTGAATAAATATCTCTCATTATTTCACGGATATCCCCACATTTGTGAGTACGTACGTTTTATTTACAATTTTCATAATTAATATCTGATGTATGCAGTTCGTTTGTGGTGAGTGCATAACCACTTTTGATGACAGTTGCAGATTAATTAAGGAATTAAGATTTCGTAATAAATTGAGTGAGTATTGAAATAATCGGTTAGTACTCCATTTTGCCGACTTACGTGTGGTCAGCATAGGGTCAGAATAGGGTCCTGGGTTTGACTTTTGGCCTGTAAGTATTTTTTTATTCTATAAACGTAGCAAATGAGCGTGCAGTCCACCTGATGGTAAGTGGTCACCGCCACCCATGGACATCAGTAATCAACCCCAAGCACAAGTAAATCATACCTAAGTTTGATCACAGATATGTTGCTGCCCCTGAGGACTAAGATGTTCGCCTCGTGTAGTATAGCCGGCAATCACCGCTCTCCAAACCGAAACAAGAATTGCTTTAATGGTTTATGATTAAATTACATTTAAGAAGATAAGGTATGTAATGATACTTTCATTTCGTTGTAGATATATGTTCCTACTTGTATATTTACTGTATCTACATATTCGTAGGTTCGATTCCGATCAATTGGAATTATTTTCAATTATAAGTACCCAGTATGATCTCTGGCCTAAACCTATTTATTCTAAGTGTAAACTCCTTGCTATTTTTGGGAGAATATTGTTATAGAATAGAATGAATGATACAAAAAGAATCATCAAAATCCATCCATAATTGGCGAAGTAATCATGTAACAAATAGACAAAAAAACATACAGACAAATTGAGAACCTCCTTCTTTTTGAAGTCGGTTAATAAGTAACAATCACACCTGTGTTGTTAAACAAAATCAAACAAAGAAAAGGACAAATGTTTTAAAAGAAACATTCCATAATTATGCTTCATTATAATAATGACTATAATGACTCACAAAGGAAGAATTCACAAGAATAAAATAATGTTGAATTATATCCCTTTTCAAAAGTATCAATTTCTAGATCATTACAAACATATGAGTTGTCATAATTTGAACATCAAAAGAATTTACGTACAAAGAATTGTTCCGAAGTTTCGTTGTTATATTTGGAAAGTTTGTATCGTAGAATATATTTAAAGGTCTGGCCATGACTGACGCTATAATCGACGCGATAAGTTTAGCGTTTTTCCAAATTACATTTTTTTGATTATAAATATGTTATATCCATACCAAATTAGGGTTAAAATGTGTGCTCATAGTTGATAACAATAATAACTAAAATTTTGCCATATTCACTAAACAGACATAACATAGGTCTGTCGCATCTCAAACACTTTTTTCCCAATTCAGACATGCTTGTACGTTTACTTTTTGAACGTTTTAAACATAATATCATTATAATATCATTGTTTCCTCCATGCGTTGATTCGCAGTCGCCAGTTGCCATAACGACCACCAGAGACATATTTAAATGCTTTTAAATATGAAGCTTTTCAAACTTCGGAGTGTATTGTCGTATTTTCGTGTTTGTCGCCAATCGCTTGCGCAATAAATTCGTGGCTGGGAAGCACGATTCTGTCAGAGGGTAAACAGTGGCTAAGTGCGTGTCGAACCATAGCCAAGGGTTCCGTAAGTGGATATTGGCACGCAATATTGCTATTTATATAAATGGGTGTCGGTAAAATATATAATAGTAAGAAATAAATCGAGTGTTTTTACGGTTCTCTACCCAAAGGGTTCTAACAGGGTCCTTATTACTTAAACTTCGTTGTCCGTCTGTCCGGCACGGTTCAAGAGATTTGTCATTGTTCAAGTGTAAAGGTAGACATATGAAGTTATCACAGAATATGTTATTATATTTATTGGAAATGGAACGCAATAAAATTAGTTCCGGAAAAATTACTTCAGAGGGCAACACTCTCTTTTTGTCTGTTACTTTTTGCTCCATGTGAACTGCTTAATAAAACTATAAATCACGTAAAAACACTTTTTTGCTATAAATCCTACATGGTAGCAGAGCGTGGTTACAAATATAGAATATCAGTGGAAAAAAAGTGAAGTGATTCCGAAGTTTTATTTACCGCGTGGAGCATTTGAGGTTATATTGCTGCAAAAATTGCAAAGCGGTGCATGTTGTTAAGAACCCAGATGTTGAGCTCAAATATGTTTAATCTCGAAAAATTGAACGGCCGAGACAATTTCACAACTTGGAAATTCTGTGTAAAAACGTATCTGGAGCATGAGGGTTTATGGAGTTGTATAGAACCGAGCGCAGGCACTACAATCGACCCGGCGAAAGATGTACAGGCCAAAGCCAAACTCATTCTGCTTATCAGCACTCAAAACTATGTCCATGTTCAGGAGTGTAAGACTGCTAGAGAAGTATGGAATAACTTACATAAAGCTTTCAATGATAATGGGTTGACAAGAAGAGTTAGCTTGTTGAGAGAATTGATTAACACTTCACTTGAATCCAGCAATGGTATTGAAGATTATGTCAGCAAGATAATGAATGCAGCACATAAACTAAGGAATATAGGATTCATGGTGAATGACGAGTGGCTTGGCACATTGATGTTAGCTGGATTACCTGACGAGTACAGACCAATGATAATGGGGTTGGAAAATTCTGGTGCTAAAATTGGAGCAGATTTCATCAAAACAAAATTATTACAAGAAGTAAAGATCGAAGATTCAAACAGTGCATTTTATTCTCACCCTAAAAATAAGAATGAGCGCAGCAAATCTAAGCCACCTATGAAGACAAAGGGTCCCCGATGTTTCAACTGCAATGGTTATGGACATTTTGCGAAGTTCTGCAAGAAGTCAAAGAAAACACCATCAAAGGACAGCAAGGAACACGAGACATTTATTGCTGGTTTTACAGTGTTCGACAGCAAATCAAATGATAAATGGTACATCGACTCAGGCGCTTCCATGCATATGTGTAGTAACAAAGAATGGATGTGCAATGTACGGGAGCCATCAGTAAAGACAGTTACAGTGGCAAACCGAGAGCCATTGTCTGTGGAGTGTGTTGGAGACATCAGTATTAATGTTTCACAACATAATAAGATTCAATTAAGAAATGTTCTTTATGTTCCTGGTTTAGCAGCAAACTTGTTGTCAGTCAGCACTGTCACAAAGAATGGATATAAGGTATCATTCAATGAAAAAGGTTGCAACATTGAAAATGAAAATGGGAAAATAATGTGTTCTGCAACTTTAATTAATAAACTATATGTTTTGAATACTTACTCAGAAGAAAATGAAAATGCTCATTGGGCTGTCAAAAGGGTAAATGAGAATAGTATTAATTTATGGCACCTTCGGATGGCACATTTAAATGTTTCAGCACTTAAGAAATTACCAGAGTGTACGGAGGGAGTGAAAATTACACAAGGACTTCACGAGGATATTCAGTGTCGCTCCTGTCTCGAAGGCAAACAGACAAGGTTGCCGTTCAAGCATACAGGCAGCAGAGCATCCAAGCCATTGGAAGTTATACACTCCGACTTATGTGGTCCAATGGAGAACACTTCTTATGGAGGTATGAAATATTTTATATCCTTCATAGATGACTACTCTAGAATGGTCTTTATATATTTCTTAAAAGATAAACTAAATGTTCTAGAAGTTTTTAAAGATTTTAAAAGTAAAGTAGAAAAACAATTAGATGATAAGATTAAAGCCATCAGAACCGACAACGGTAAAGAGTACTGTAACTCCAATTTTGAAAATTATTTGACCAAAAGTGGAATCATCCATCAGACCTCCACTCCGTACACCCCAGAGCAAAATGGACTTGCTGAGCGAATGAACAGAACGTTGGTAGAAAAGGCAAGATGCATGATGTTTCATGCAAATCTAGGTAAACCAATTTGGGCAGAAGCCATAGCCACTGCTGCATATTTAGTCAATAGGTCACCTACTAGAGTTTTAGAAGACACTACACCGTATGAAATGTGGTCAGGAAAGGAACCAAAACTGAGTCATTTGAGAATATTTGGTTCTAAGGTAATGGTCCATGTACCAAAGCAAAAATGGCTAAAATGGGACAAAAAGGCTATGCAGATGATCTTCGTAGGCTACTGTGAAAGTACGAAAGGTTACCGTATCATGAACCCATCAACTCATCAGGTCATAAAGAGTCGGGATGTTGTGTTCTTTGAAAGTATTAATGAACTCAAGGAATGTTCTGTTACAGCAATCCCTACTGATAATGAGCCAGCCAAGTTAAAAGGTCACACCCACAATCCACAGTTAGATGAATCGGGGAAAGAAGATGGAAGCTCAGAAGAGTATGAAACTGATATAGGTGATCATGATGATAGTTATCATCCTCCACGTGGGACGCCAGAACAAGACCTACAGTTAAGTAACATTACCCTCAGACCACGCAATAGAAATGTACAACCAGAAAAGGGATTGTTATGCCTATACATGAATGTTTCGGACCCACAAAATGTCGAGGAGGCTCTATCTTCATCTGATGCCGGAGAGTGGAAAAAGGCTATGGATGAAGAATACAATTCGTTGATGGACAATGAGTCATGGCAGCTCGTTGACTTGCCAGCAGGAAAAAAGGCTTTACCAAGCAAATGGGTTTTTAAATCTAAAACCGATCAACAAGGAAATATCATACGATACAAGGCAAGACTTGTAATTAAAGGTTATGCACAAAAGCGAGGCGTAGACTACCAGGAGGTCTACTCTCCAGTTGTAAAATATACTTCTATACGTTATTTGTTTGCACTGGCGGCACAGCATGGTTTACAGATTCATCAAATGGATGCTGTGTCTGCCTTTCTTCAAGGAAAAATAGACACTGACATATACATGTTACAGCCAGACAGGTATGCTAAAGGAAAGCAGGTATGCTATTTGTTTAAGTCCATCTATGAGCTCAGACAAGCAAGCAGACTGTGGAATATTAAACTTAGCAAAGTATTGAAAGATATGGGAATTGAGCAATCAAAAACTGATCCTTGTATTTATTATGATGATGAAAGGAAAATATTTATTGCAGTGTGGGTCGATGACCTGATTATATTTAGTTCACTGCCAATGTTAATTGCAAAGTTAAAAAGTAATTTATGTAAGAAATTAAATATGAAGGATATGGGTGAAGCGAAACAGTGTATTGGCTTAAACATAACTAGAAGTAAAGATACAATTATGTTGGATCAGGAGAAATATATAACAGATATATTGTCAAGATTCAACATGACAGAATGTAATGCTGTGAAAACTCCTATAGAAGTCGGACTGAAGTTCGATGAGAACAATGAAAGGCCATATGACTGTCCATATCAGCATGCTATAGGATGTTTACTCTACCTGGCCCAGGCTACAAGGCCAGATATTGCATTTGCGGTGAACACACTAAGTAGATACAACAAAGAACCAAAGTCTGAGCATTGGACAGCAGTAAAACGGGTGCTAAGATATTTACAAGGCACAAAACATTTTAAACTGACTTATACCAAGTATGGCCTGAGTGAAATCACAGGCTTCTGTGATGCAGATTGGGCAAGTGATGCACGAGACCGAAAATCGTGCACGGGTTACGTTTTTGTGTTGCAGGGAGGTGCTGTGTCATGGTGTTCGCGAAAACAACAGACTGTGGCGCTGTCTACGGCGGAGGCCGAATACATGGCCATGTCATCAGCGGCTCAAGAAGCTCTGTGGTTACAGCAGCTGCAAGGAGAGCTTGGAGCACAGTGTAAACAGACTCTAGTTATTTATAGTGATAATCAAAGTGCAATCAAACTTAGTGCTAACTATTGTTATCTATCCAGATCTAAACACATAGATATAAGATACCACTTTCTCAAGGAACATGTCAACAATTTAAAATTAAAGTTTTGTTATATAAAGGGTATAGAAAATACTTCAGATATATTAACCAAAGGGACAACTGTAAGTAAACATATTTATTGTATGTCAAAATTGGGATTGCGTTCAGGGGCGGATATTGGAAATGGAACGCAATAAAATTAGTTCCGAAAAATTTACTTCAGAGGGCAACACTCTTTTTTTGTCTGTTACTTTTTGCTCCATGTGAACTGCTTAATAAAACTATAAATCACGTTAAAACACTCTTTTGCTATAAATCCTACATGGTAGCAGAGCGTGGTTACAAATATAGAATATCAGTGGAAAAAAGTGATGTGATTCCGAAGTTTTTTTTACCGCGTGGAGCATTTGAGGTTATATTGCTGCAAAAATTGCATAGTGGTGCATGTTGTTAAGAACCCAGATGTTGAGCTCAAATATGTTTAATCTCGAAAAATTGAACGGCCGAGACAATTTC
>DWNR01005644.1:0-10047 GCA_018250455.1 Polygonus leo
TATTGATTATGGTATATTAATTTCCTTATTCTTTCATGCCTGGCTTGACCATTTTTTTTTTGAGTTTTTAAAACAACTTTTCATAAATCGTTATGAAGTGACACTCAGGTGGACGTTCGGTGTAATGATTGTATTTTTCAAAACGAATGGTTAGATATATAAACGATCGGGTACTTGGAGCTCGTAAATCACGCCCGGTGTGTTCCCCGATCATTATTTAGTTTTTACTAACTTGCAAGATTAATCATTTATTGGATAAAACGAGCAACTTGCGTCATATCGGTAGTTCTATCGTGTTGCATGTAAGAAGTGTTATAATTATTATATTTTAGATTAGATTACAAGAAATATAGCTTCCGCCTGGTTTTTGTACCAAGAATTCGAATTTTGAGGTCTGGGTGGCCTTAAAATCGATAATCCTTCTCATAAAAATCATTTCACTGGCTTAGAATAATACTCGGCAACCACGCCTCCCAACCGAAATACAACAATTGCTTCAAGGAGGACTATGAGGGTGGCGGTGGTACCTCCCCGGTCGAACTACACGAGTGGCACTGTCACTTTCTATATTTATTCCCTTGATAGTCTTATCTATATCTACATAATATACTGTTTATCCCGGATTTCTCTTCAATTTTGAAGTCCACGTTAATAAAGCGCGGGAAAAAACCTCGTCTAGGAATATTAGTAAAATGGCGCCGAGGAAAAATTAAAGCTATCTCGTAAAGTGTAATTAATTTCCCGAGTACTACAGAAACGCTTATACGGTACATTTATTAAAAATGAATCCCTCGCAACTAGTCCGCCATTTTGTGCAGCTGTCTCAATGTCTACGAGTGACGTGGAGATAGAAAATTTACGAATGAAATAAATTTACAAGGTAGTAGAACTCATGTAGTTCAACCGGGGAGGTACTACCGCCATCCTCATAATCCTGTGTGATGCAATTATTGCGTTTCGGTTTGGACAGGCATTGTTGCCGGCTATACTTATACACGAGGCGAACATCTTAGTCCTCAGGGGTAGTCATCTGTAATTAAACTTAGGTATGATTTAATCGTACTTGGGGATGATGACTGATGTCCGTGGACGGCAGTGACCGCTTACCACCAGGTGGAATGCTCGTTTGCTACCTTTATACGATAAAAAAAAAAACACTTTATTATCTGTGGTCGACACTACATACAAATTCAATCCTATTTGGTTTTGACTACATGAAATATATAGTACATAAATTTATCCTCGCTTGTTATTTTTATCTATATCCTTCGATATGTGCATGTGCATTGTACTCCTAAACGGCTGAACCGATTTTGATGGATTTTATTATGAATGTTTCGACCAGATACCGCCTTCCTCTTCAACTGTCGCTTCACTTAATAATATGAAAAATAAATGCGATATTTTTATTAACATTCTGTAACCTGGTTATGAACTACATTTTCGATATTAAATCGTTTCTAGACCTTAGTCGGACCAAAAGCGCGGGAAACGTCGCCATATTTTGTACAAAGTGAAAAAAAGGATATTTATGTCATTATATTCGAGTTTAATTCAACTGTTCACGACAGCGTTCGCGAAACTCTAGCATCCATTACTGCAATAAAGAATGTCATATATCTCTGGTTGTACGTATTTTATCATCGGGGTGAAATTAAATGAATCTGAATATATATATTTTTTGTCATATTTTTTTTTCTTAAAGTTTTTTTCTTTTTTATTGGTAAGTTTTCGGGCATTGTTCAGATCAATTATATCTTTTAGCTGTATTTGAGGCTGCTAGAATCAGAGTGGAAAAACTGCATTTTAGCGATGTTTACATCTATTTTTGTATTTGGGATATTTAAAAATGGCAATTTACAATACCGGAATGACCTAAAATTATTTGAATAGTTAAGAAATAAAATTAATTTTGTGATATACAGATGGTGTCTGCTCCTACTTAGTAGATTACCCTTTTTTAATGTACGAAAACGCAAATAGGTCAAAATTGTCTAAAAAGCAGTTCACTCTGGCTCTAGCATCCTGATTTGTATATCAATCACTCAATTTAAATAGAATTGGCAATCGTGGACATAAATATAATGGACGAGCGTTAACACCAGCTGTGAAATTTTGGAGTGAAAATATTAAATCCTTTGTTAGATTGTCCTCGCAGTCACGTTACATTCACATCCTTAATCTCATAGGTAGTTGATGTCAAATTAGTTCATTATATTTATTTAACTGATTCCCAGATTATATAGAAATGGATTATATGTAGGTACCTTGCATATCCCCTATGTAACAAATTTACTGTATATTCATTGGCAACATATTCTTCTACTACCTAACAGTATCTAGTTAGCTATTCTATACCTACATATTACAGTGTCTTTTAGTACGCTGGTGATTAACGATGAAATCAAATAAAGCTTATTGTCAATCACGCTTGACAGACAATCTCATCTTTCAATTCATGCTACATGAAGAAAAAGTTGCAGCTGATACTACCTGTACACAATGTATTGTCACTACATCTTTTCAAAGTCCCAAAAGTGCCCAAAACCGATTGTTGCTATCCGAAGAAAAAACGCAACAGAACTATACCTAGCCGTGCAATTTGGCGGAGTGAAAAGACGCGTGGAAGTGGGCCGGGGCGGCAACGTCGCGTAGCGGTCGCGCCGGAGCGGCAACCTCGCACGTCGATAGCACGACGAGTGCGAAGTACGAATGAATGTTGCTCGGACTCGGAATTTGTTACGAAAATGGAAATTGTTTTTGAATTAGGAACGTCGGTTCGTTGTTTTTCTGTGGTTCGTTTGTTTTGTTTTTGCGTTGTTTGGGTTTTAATTTTTAATGCGCATGTTTTTTTTATTGAAAGTTCCATGACTACATTATATCCTTTTCATTAATTTATTAGTAATTTTAGCATCTTAATGATGTAGATAGTCATAAGTATTATGTCACAATCTAATTTCGTATCTGTTATCATATTCTATAATGAATGTTGATTGTTACTGGCTGACTTCACAACTCTTATGTGAAACACACAATAGTTTCGCATAGTATGTGACAACTAAATCTTATGTACTTCATTTTAAAAATGTTTATAAATAAAAGTCACTGGCTGATGATGCAAATATCCATTTAGGCTTTGAACACTTTTTGGCCGTTAGTGATAAAACTATCTAGGTCTTACAGAGCACACCTATGCGTTTGCTAAGTATTACTAAACTTTTCTTAAAAGAAATCGACAAGAAAGAATCTAACTAAAACAAAAAAAAATAGAAATTGCTTTACGCTGAACATTACAAAACGGAACATTTGTGCGTGTACTTAGATAAAAAAGTAAATAAAGAAATTGCGTTGTATTTTTAACATTTACGAAAAAATACAAGCATAATAATGAATCCTCTCTTATTACGAGTTTGTAAAAATTGAAAGAGGAACATGGAATGTTTTTACAAAATGAAAACATAATCCCAACATTTTTACTTGTAATAATACCCCATGTATTACAGGTAAAAATGTTGGGATTTCTAACATATCTGAGTTTTTGTTTAATGGCTCTAATCTCACAAATTGCAGACGCAATTTATACGATATTTAGTAGCTGTAATTTATAAAAGCCTGAAAAAAATATCGGTTATTGTTTATTCTATGGTATAATCTACTCATAAACTAAATAATTTTTTTCAAACTTTCAATATTACTAAGATTTTACTTCAAATTTTTGATTGCCTTCAACGATTTTACGTTTACGATTGTATAAGTCTGATGTCTCATGTCTTGAATGGGCTTCGTGTTTTTTGATATATCTGTTCTGTACTATAAGTGTAGTCGTAAATCTCGTAGTGGTCGAATCATTACACCACCGATTAGATTTACTTAAATAATACCATGTAACAAATAACAACAGAGACCAAAAACATATAAGATAGTAAATTAATAATATAACAAAAAGAGACGCGGGCAAAGTCGCGCGAACATGCCATGCTCGTGATTTATAAAATGGAAAGGTACGCGGGCATCCGAAGCCCGGAGCTAAACATAACATTGGGAAGGTAAAGTATTACTTTTTATTTTTAAGCCGTATTTCATCGATCTGGCCTATCTCGTAATAAAGCATCCTGTGCGCTAGCAATTTGTTGCAACAATATAATTATTCTAAGATGCTGTAGGCTAGGGCTGTACCTCTTAACTACAAATATGTATAGACAAAGAATATAAGATAAGATTTTATAATATGACTAGCTGACCCGGCAAACGTTGTTCTGCCATATAAAGTTAAGTTAATAATATTATCTGTGTTTTTCTACTATGTTATGCATGTTTTATACATATAAACCTTCCTCTTGAATCACTCTATCTATTGCTAAAACTGCATCGAAATCCGTCCCGTAGTTTTAAAGATCTAAGCGACTATGTTTTATACTATGTAGTGACAGTGATGATGGACCTAGAAATCTTGCAAGATTCCCTGTTTGACTCAATTTTGTGCATTTGTGTATTCAGACTGCACACGATCCATTTGATCATGAAATGTCAGTCTGGTTCTCCCTCGGTATCTACATCCCTCCACAGTGTTTGTATGAGGAGAGTTATAAAAGTGGAAGAAGCTACGCAAGTATGCCAGAGCCGTGCCGTTTGGCACTTGATACTCTCTGCCTACCCCGTTAGGGATATGGCGTAAAGATGTGTGTGTGTGTGTTCAGTTTATTCTCATATTCGAAGTTTTATTATATTTTTATTGGAATAAGATTCACCCTAAAGCTACTTAATCACATCTTGTCAAAACAGATGCTGTAGAAATGCGTTTTTATTTAGTTCTATAAAATGAATAATTTATTTTCGAATGCAGTTAATGAAACAGTGTTAATATTGCAATTGGAATTAATTAACCTTATGATCTGTATATTATTAGAACTTATTTGCAAATTAAATTTCATAAACAACGTGTTACTGTTATTCATTATTATAATTTATTCTAGAATCTAGAAACAAAAAGAAATAGCTCAGGAGTAAAATTATTACTCGTTTAGATACAGGCAGTATTTTAAAAGGTTAACTACATAACAACAAATAGGAATTCATTCAATTTGTTGCATTTTTTTCTTCGTTAAACGAATACATCAAATATTAACTCAAAAGATTTTTTTATTGTGTAAAGGTAGCAAACGAGCATGCAGTCCACCTGATGGTAAGTAGTCACTGCCGCCCATGGACATTAGTAGTCATCCCCAAGTACGATTGACCCAAGGTGGGCCACAAATGCGTTACTACCCTTGGGGACTAAGATGTTCGCCTCGTTTGTAACTATAGGCGACAACCAAGCCTCTCCAAACCGAAACACAATAAATTACTCACAAAAAATCATGGAAGATTATGAGGGTGGCGGTGGTATCTCCCCGGTTGAACTACACGACTATACGGGAATATTAGTTTGTCCGGTTTTAACATAGTAAAACTTACTTAAAAGGGTGTAATATCATATTTCAGTATTGTAGCACTGCAATCGTTACAATCTGACTAAATAGAGCAATGATGTGATTATAGATATTGATTATACTTATATCTTTATGCACATGGACCAACTTGATAAACAAATAGACTAATACAAAAACCAAAATCCTCGAGTGCTTTAAGCTACTATTAAAGTTGATGGTCACGCTATCGCATACCCAACATAATATATCTGTATCTCTTTACAAAAAAATGAAATTATAATCGTTCACTTCATCTTCGGTTACAATTCATTCGCATATTTACGATCATTCATGATCTAGCCAAAATAAAATCACTAGTCTAGTGATGTTGCAATGCAGCCTTCATGCGTAAACCTTTCAATATTACAATCCAATATTTGTGATTGAAGTTAGCCTTTAGAATAATTAAGGAATCTATTTAACGAATGATGAGACTTACAAATATGACCGACATGATATTGAGCTTATTTTTTTATTACAATGCAGCTGCACTGCGTTATAGAATTTTCTAGTAAATTAACAAGAAGCTGGTTTCAAAATTTATGAAACTACTTAATTACTTGTTTTTTTTTTTGTATGTTGCATGTTGTCTTCATCGATTGTGAACAATGTTTATTAATTTTTCATGTTTCATTAGATAACCCTTAAAGTAGGCACGATCCCATAAAATTCAGTTTAAAGAAAAACAACGATCTAAAATCAATTGAAAAAAATATTTAATACCTTTTTGATTTCCTTTTTATTTATTTGTATTCTTTATTTTACATTAACAATTACAATTTGAATATATTATATTAACAGGTATATAGAAAATGCAATGTTAGATTTGATGTCAAAAAATGATAAAACACTAGACATCATAAACTTTGCAAAGTCTTTATACAAATTGACCGTACAACTATTGCAAAGAAAAGTCAAACTGCAAATATATTAACCAGATTTATTTGTCTCGAGAAGCAAACCACAATTTGTGTTGCGAAACTAGCATTGTTGTCACCTGAAATGCGAAGAGCTTACGACATACAGGAATCGGAAGTAGACAACTTTGAGTGTAGGTCATTGAAGTTACTATTCTGAAGTTAACAATACTATGTTCTTTTTTATTATGTAAATGTTATATAATTAAAAAATAAACGTTAAAAATTCAAAAGTAAAATGTTATGTAAAGCCACACATGAGGCCAAAATTTTAAAACTCTGATAAATTTCTTAACGATCGATTTGAAATATTGGCAACATAGTATTCTATGACGCACATATTTTATATACTTTCTTATGATTAAGTAGGTAGACCTCATAAGTATTTAAAATATTTATTCCATATAATCATACTGAGCCACCTGGAGTAATTACAATAACATACTTATTCATACCAAGCATTGTAAAACTAGGTACTTTCATATTTACTAGGAACTGGAATATGGTATATAATATTACCTACTCATCACTTGTAATGTTACATTTCAGTCCCCATTAAAAATATTAGCTACAACATAATGTTACAGCAACATCTACAGCTATTATTAAAGCAGTGTTTTGTGAGAAAACACGTAGCCTATTACCACATTACGGACTATGTAGTATAAGACATACCTACGTATGGGAATACAAACGAGTCCCATTGTTGGTGCTGCATACTTGAGTGCCATTATACAATCGAACATCCGTCTGTCTGTCACCGCGCAAGGTCCACTGGCAATAATTGTCTGCCGTGCGAATCTCATTCATCTTGCAATCGCCTTACACAACTTAAATACATTAAAATAACAAAATTAGTTTATATACAAGATATGTATACTACCCACCTCCTCTTCTCAAATAAATAACCAACCAACGATACTATCTGTTTTATTAAAATAGCTTATTGTTAAACTAGCTGACCTGGCAAACGTTGTTCTGCCATATAAAGTATCAATTTTTTTGCAACATTTTTTGCTGATACTCCGCTCCTAATGGTTGTAGCGTGATGTTAAATAGCCTATGTTTTTTATTTATTCCTCAATAAGTAGACTATCCAACACTAAAAGATTATTTAAATTGTTCTGAGATTAGAGCGTTCGAACTCTACAATTTTATAATATTAGTACAGATTAGTTCGCCAGATAGTAAAGCTTCCATCATGACGAATTATACTAAATAATTACAAATCATAACTATGAAATTTCTGCCCCAAAAGTATGTTGAAATGCTATCTTAACAATCTTAACTTAATTTACAAATGATTTAATGATTCATACCTAAAATATTTTTAATAATGTATAGGTAAATCATGTTCTATGCACATCGCTGTTACAAATAATTTGCTCGAAATGTCAAATACTTGCTTTGTTATATTACACTTAGCCTTTTGGTTGGTCTATTGAATTAGCAATAAATTCTTTTGACCTCATGATCTGATAGTATATATTACTTAATACGCAATCTAATAATTTATGTATTCGTGCGTAAATATCTTATTGATTCATCTAAATACGATGATACTTATGTATGCATGATATGGGTATCTAGAAACGTCGGTTGCAATTACTTTTTTATTTTCCATGAACCATGTATAGCTTGCAAAGCTTCAAGGTTTGTTCCTTGAACGAATTCAATCAAGATGGCCATTATTCCAACAGATTAATTATACTATATTTAAATCTTCAAATAGTACATGCAATTAGCGGCATGTTGATGATTACTTGGATATAAAAAGCGTATCCGGTACCGATCCTTGGCCCACTTGGGCTCGTGATAGACGCATCAGTCTACAACGGAATATTATGTTTGCTAAGCTCGTCTTCGTAATGACATCTACCATACTGATACGGTACATAGAATATACGTATTTATTTCATAACCTTTAAATTTATTAAATGATAATATAACATCTCGGATGTTGTTTTCGGTTAACATTATCAGAAGTCGGTTAATATTTAAAAGGAAATAAAAGGAAGACAAATGTCTGCCGACATCTGATTAAAGTAAATAACAATTCTTATACCTTGGTCTGAGAAATTACTGAAATCATTATCAATAATTATGTTACTCAGAAATTATGTGAAGCATTTATTTCTTTCTCTGGGATTAATTATACACGTTAATAGTGTAAACGTTCGTCCGATGTCTAGTTCCAAAACTGTATGTATTGAATCTCTTCAGAACATAAAACTGGTCCCTAAAACAAAAAAAGTTTCATTAATCGTATTTAAATTGGAGATTAGATTAATTAGATAGATTAAACTCGAGATTGCGCAAATGGTACTGGTTTATCGTTACTGAAGTCATAGCAATTTTATCCTAAAATTAAAATAATAAAATCCATAGCCTAACATTTAAGCCAGCTAAACGCGAATTTGCGAACTCTACGCGTAGATTAGACCTGTCTATTTGATGCCAGACATAAATATATTTGATCGGAAAATCGATGTGCAAGCCTGATTGATTCATTTGGATTCCTTTTGGATTCAGATCTTTTGAACATTGACCTTTAGAGACCAAATGATGACAAATCAAATTATGATACGTAGAATGGAATCAATGGAAGCATTTTGTGATATGAAGCTGATTCGTGATGAGCCTGTAATATGATGAGGGTTTGCTTATACACAAAGCTTATGTTAATGAATCTAGAACTCATTTATAAATCATTTCTGGGTTACCGGGCTTGTTACGTAAAAAACGAGGACGACGAGTCACATGGAATGTGACACATGTGAATCGGTTTGCATAAATAATGAAAGCTTAATAGTTTTATCATTTCTTGTTATTTTACGCAGTCGGGCGTTAACGTTTCCATAATATTTTTGTGTTGCACAATACGGAAAGGTCGCGAATGCAGTTTTGTAAAGGCGGGTTCCGTTGCACTGTTACGAGATGCCATCAGACACAATAAAGTGCGTGATCGTTAATTCGGCAAGAGGCGACAATCCCGCGACCGCGGCAGTTCTCATATGGGAACATGACTTGTAGTGAGGGCCGGCGTTCATCTATTAACGGTGCACTAACAACACTCACTTTATGTTCGTTTAGTGCCGTGTGAATTGTTATTCAGTTATTTTATTCGTGGTTGCGTCTGTTACGTGAGGTCAAATTGGGTAGCCTTGTATTTTATAATGTCATTTGTCAACGATTTTAGCGAAGATATGAATGCTATTTTTGTATAAGGCATCTAATTATAATACATATCACTAGATTAAACTCTCTACTTCGTATGGTGTTAAACACTTACGGATGCTGCACTCTCCTATATCCCTGTCTGAAAGAATTTTCATGGCGAGTACAAGTCATTAAGAAATAAATTATTTCTCCATATGACTAGTTTTAGCCGGCAAGTTTTTCAGCTTGAACTTCAAAATTTGGTTCAATGAAAAATTAGAGATAAACAATGTTTTAAATTTTGTGTCTTTTATCCTAATCCGTCCTGCAGTTTTTGTATAACTATGTTGATCCACAAATGCATATAAAAACAAAAAATATATTATATTATGATATTGTATTATGTATATTATGATATTGTATATTATATTATGATATTGTGTATGGGTATATTTTGCCAGGTGGTAGAACTCATGTAGTTCGTTCGGAGAGGTATACCTAAT
>DWNR01005645.1:0-10045 GCA_018250455.1 Polygonus leo
TACCCGCACGCAAGCTCTGCACTCCATATACATAGACTGCACAGCCTGCAGCAGGTACCCATCTATCCCGTAGTCTGTACTACTAGAGATACTTATACTGTGGTAGTACCTACAGACTTGTTTCCGCCGCGTAACATTTGTTTATGGGCAATTTGAGTTGGGTCCGAAAGGTATTGCCGGTCTTAGTACTCAGGAGAAGCTACGCATGTGAAGTCAACCTCAACTTCACTTTTTATAGCTAACTCACGATTTCTAACTGTGGTTGATAGCATAATATATCCTTGAGCGGCAGTAACCCCTTACTACCAGGTGGAATGCAAGTTAGTTTGCTATATCTTTAAAATAAAAATTACAGCTATACTAACCTACTGCTGTAATATATAATTTCATTTATGTACCTACTTATGTATGTTCATTGCTCAGGCATGAACCAAGACAATTATCTGTAACAAATACAAGAAATGAAGACACAATCGAACGTTAAATACAGGAATATATATGTGAGGTCAAACAGAACAGCGAATAGCAATCAGTTCCTAACTATCAATCATGTACAATCTCAAGGAACCTTATGCACTACCCGAAACGTCTTTCTTCTTTAACCCGATATTCTACTGCATAGCATTTTTGAGCGGGTTTTCTCGAACGCCTTCGCAGGAACAAAGGTGCATGAACGGCAAACGCGCGCCGCGTTAACACAATGCCCTTTATGCATTGAAATAAAAAGGCTATTTGTATATCAAATGTAAGAATGAATAATAAGAAATGTATTTTTTTTTGTTTTATCTTCGATAAGGCAGACGAGCTACCTGATGGTAAGTAGTCACCGTCGCCTATGGACATTTGCAGCACCAGAGGGACCGCCAATGCAATGGAGGAGAGGAGAGGTATGCATTTATGCTATACATTTCTTACGCTGTTACCTGTTGTTATACATGACGACTCGCGTGGTGCATCGGTCACCATACCGGTCTGCAGCGCAGAGGGTCCCGTGTTCTAATCCCGGGCAGACCTAAATGTAAATGATGAATTTAGGTTTCTATTCTGGGTCTGGATTTTTATGCATACGTCTTGTGTGTGTCAATGGCACCCACGACATAAGGAGTCTTAGTGTGGGGCTATGAATGTATTAAGTGTATAAGGTGTTACGTTATAACGTTTAAACGGAACAATTGATTGATCAATACAAAGTTATCGTTATCCTTTCTTTAGTTTCAATCATATTTTTTCAATTGTGACTTTTGTATTTGATTACATCCATCCACCACCTATCTATCCACTATTATTTAATATATGACTAGAGATGAGATGACATATTTAAGAACCATCTTACCATATTTTTCTGAGCTTTCTTCTTCGTTGTATAGTGCATAAGGCACTTAGCTATACTTAGATGTCAACGTTTGACAAATCAACTTTCTCCATGGGTCATAGATGAGAGATTATACCGGATAATTTTTTATAATTCTTCGGATGCTTGTTTTGTATGATTACTGCAATAGTGAAATACAATTACTCAAATTGTGTTGTCAAGTGATATTTATTTACAAATTACTATGAACGGAAGTATGGTTCAAGGCATTTTCTTCACAAAAAAGAACAAAGAAATTTAATGCATAAAGACACGGCTGTCAAATTAATTTATTCTTTTCATGCTTCGTATAAACTGCTAGCCAATAGCTGGTGACAATGGCTCAGTCAATAACGATTGTATTTGACTACTTACGGAGACTAAATCGTATAAAAAGTGGCCTATATTTTTATGCATTTAACAATTTAATAAAGGAATTGATTGCTTTTATTTTTTCATTGACTAGTATAACTCGTGTAGTTCGATGTGAAGCAATTCTTTTGTTTCGGTTTTTGAGAGGCGCAGGGTACACTTACAAATTAGGCGAACATGTTAGTCCACAGGGGTAGCAACGTATCTGTCAACTTAGGGGAACGCCCCAACTGTACTTGCGGTTGATTACAAATTTAACATCCATGGGCGGCAGTGACCAGATTACAAATATCCAAGGGACCATCACGTACCATAATGCGACACGGTCCACCTCCACCTGTTGACAAAAATTGCAGTGACAGGCTGAGGGTACGCAGATAGGCATCTCAAAAGAATTATGACTCAATTTACCTCACAATGATTTCCTTCATCGAAGTGAGTATTCAATTAAGTAAACACACGTAATTTTGAAAAAAAGTAATGTACCTACATTCATACATCTACGCCAGACATCATCATACCTTTCAGAAGATCAGTAGCGAAATGCTCATTGCTAAAAACATAACTATACACTTTAGTAAAACTGTAACATAGCAGGTATTTACTATGTTATCAGCTGATGTGGACGTTCAACTATGCAAATTCCACAAGTGTTCGGGTAATGACTCGTAAATGGATAAACTGGTGGAAATATTTGTGGTGGGGCCGAATATTTGGTAACAAACTTGACATTTGTAGCACTTGTCAAAAATTGAATTGTTTTCATCATATAAAGGTAGCAAGGGCATTTACTTCACCTAATGGTAAATAATCACTGCCACAATTGAATCCAACCAGAGCTTGATAACAGCATTAGTACCCCTGGGGATTAAGAGATTTGTCTCTTGTAACTATAGCAGGAGTCAGGACACCATACCTCTACAAACTGAACACACAAGAATTGCTTTTTTTATCGTCTTAAAGTAACAAACGAACGTGCAGCCAACCTGATGGTAAGTGGTCACGACCTACATGGACGTTAGTGATCATCATTGAATCGTACTTGAGGTTGACCACAAATGCGTTGCTACCATTGAGGACATCTTATGTTCGACTCGCGCTCAACAATAGCCGGCAACCAGGCCTCTTCAAACCGAAACACAATAAATTGCTTCATTGCTTGGATTATGAGGGTGACAGTAGTCCCCCCGATCGAACTACATGAGTTCTTCCACCTGATAATTGCTTTACATGTTCATGCAAGAGAGACTAGATTAAGAGAAGGCACCTCCTACAATTAGTTCATAAGTTATTTGGTCATAGTTCATAGTTATTTGTTTACATTAAAATATCTTGCTACGCTGTATTTAAAAGATAATAAAATAATTATAATCATAGATTAAAGTAATTTAAAGTTGGGTAAATATTCAGAACGGGCGCTATTAGAAAAGGCGCCATAAGTTCTTGCCTTACAGATTCAAAATAGATATTCGTAATGTAGATTATAAGCTGTCTGAAGTCAAGTTTGATACCCTTTGCTCAGCATCGGTGTATCTGTATAGAACAATCGGATTGTGGTCTCAACCGATGACTAATAGCAAATATTTAATCGAAATTCCTTTGGCAATGGTTACGAGACTGACAGATATAGAACTATTACTAAGCAGAAGAGAAAGGTTATACTTATATTCACATATAATATTCACTGTCCGTACGTTATATCGTATTTGTAAAATAAATAAGTGGCCACTGACGCCGATAAACATTTACTTTCCAATATCAGTCAATATCAGTTTATGAATCTAAATCATGGATGCATGGATTAAATAAATTTAACATTAACTGTAACAATTTTTACATGTTCAATTATTATTACTATAAAAAACAGAACTTAAACCAAGATGAACTAAATATATATAAACTAAAACTAGCTGTACCCTGCGAACGTTGCTACGCCATCAACTAAAATAAACTGTCGAAAATTGGTCGTACCAACTCAGAAACCTTCCTGGGCTCATACACAATAACTTTGCTAAAGATCATCACACGATCAAATGCATAGTTTACGATTCTATAAAGGACATACACACATTCATTTTTATATATTAAAGAAGATAAAATAACTTTTTAATTTTATCGTATAAAGGTAACAAATGAAATTGATGTCCAGGTGATGATGAGTGGTGAGTAATCATTCCCTAGTACGATTGAATTGTAACTGAGATTGACCACAGATGCGTTGCTACCCCTGAGAATTGATGTTCGTCTCTTGTGTAATTAGGTATAGCCGGCAACCACGCTGTGGACCAGGCGGACAGCATGCTCGTTTGCTATCGTTATATCGTTAAGACGATAAAAAATTACTGTACCTCCAAATCTTAGATTTTTTACCTTTGAAATTCGCTAATGCACATTTCTACAGATTGTGTCTTCTACAGCACAAGTGGGTACCCATTATCCTACGTACCTACTCCACGTTTGTGTCAACCGCTATGCATTATTAATGCTAGTGCAATTATAGATATTTAGTCCAGTGCACAGAGTCGATATTAGAATACATTATATTGATTTATAGTTCTGCCTACAATATTCAGATTTGCATAGTCGACCCAACCTTGGTTTCTGTTAGGGTTGCCACATGTACAACCCTAACAGAACACAAGTAAATACAAACAGATCCTCTGGTATATTAAACTCAATCAATCTACCCAAGTGGTGTATGAAGAGAAGAAGGAGATGCCGACTGCATTTGGCACCGACATTAACATTTTAAATAATTTTATACTTTTTAGTGCATTTTTAAGTCGGTTTTATTTTTTGTTTATTTTTTTTGCTTTCTTAATGCTTAATGCTTAAGAATGATACATGTTATAATATCAGTCTTAAAATTCTAGAAACTTTGTGATAAGTGTGATGCTAACTTATTTAAAAATACCTGTCATTGATAGTTTTATTTTTTTTAATTGTTTGTTCTCTTAATTGTTTGTACACCAACTGTAGCGGTTTTTATTGAATAAAGGTAGCAAACGAGCATGCAGTCCACCTGATGTTAAGTGGTGACTGCCGCCCATGGACATCAGTAAGTACATTAATCATCCCCAAGTACAATTATAACATACCTAAGTTTGATCACAGATGTGTTTCTACCCCTAATAACTAAAATGTTCGCCCCGTGTATAAGTGTAACCGGCAATCACACCTCACCAAACCGAAACACAATAATTTCACGGAGGATTATGAGGGTGGCGGTGGTACCTCCCCGAATTAAACGAGTTCTATCACCTGGTTTGTTGTATTTTCTTACAAAATCGTTTTATATTTTGATATTGTTGATAATACCATTAAATACGAAACCCTAAAAAGATCAAACGCTATTACTATTGCAGTTGCGTAACCGCTTCCTGTTATGAACAAATTAATCAATAGCTAACAAAACAATGAACCGATTTCCGTTCATTATAATAATTTAAATTTACTTCGACTGTACACATTGGAGTTTGTAGGCGATTTATAATATACTAGCTGTGCCCGCGGCTCCGCCCGCGTAGAATTCGGTCCATGTTCATATTATATTATATAATTCTGAATTAAAAGTAGCTTAAGTTACTCCTTATTTGATCAGCTTTCTGTCACTGAAAATCCCGTCAAAATCGGTTCAGCAGTTCCAGAGATTAGCCGGAACAAACAGACAGACAGACAAACGGACAGATAAATAAGTATCTATATAAAAATAGATAAGAACTTATTCTCAGATCTACTGAATATACATGTAAATTTTCATCAAAATAGGACAAGCCGCGGATTCGGAGGAATATGGTAAATGTAACACGACAATTTTATATATTAGATATAGAGTTTCATATTCTCACAAGTATACGACGTATGACTAGTTTTCTGGTCTTTCATATTGTTTTTCCAGTGTTCAGAATATTTTCAGATATTTCGAAGTTATATTATTAGAAATAATGTATTCTTGCTTTTTGGTGAAGAAAATCTACACACATGATAGATCCACGAAATAATCAAATCCTAAAGTTGTATGAATCGAATTCATTAGAACTTGGTCAGAGTGCTCGCCAAATTCTCTAATATTCTAAGAAGAGATCCGTGTGCAACAGTGGGCCAGTATTGGGCTATGATAATGATGATGATTCACTGAAACTGTCAGTATGTTAAAGATAAAATGGACTCACACCATTACTCAGAAACAAAAAAAATATACGTAGGTTGGTCTGTGAACACTGATCTAATATCGCCGCGTATCTCCGGGACCTCGCGTATTGGTGCAGTAAACAACCCACATACCCCGGCGTCGCTCCCCAGGCATCGGTAACCTTTTGAAGGTTGCCCCACGAAAAAAAGGATGGTTATTTGATTCCCACACAAAAATGTGAATGCTGATTTTGGATCTCGGTTCTGGGATTAGCACCACTCAGATGTGGCACTCACGGC
This sequence comes from Polygonus leo, assembly GCA_018250455.1. NCBI lineage: Eukaryota > Metazoa > Arthropoda > Insecta > Lepidoptera > Hesperiidae > Polygonus > Polygonus leo. Next base: position 6,155 of record DWNR01005645.1, read on the forward strand.
ACTGGTCTCCTAGTGATGATATGATGCGGGGCTATAATGGTACATTTTTTATCTCCGAACATCTTGGCCCAAAAGTGTTTTAAGATGTGCAACCATCATTAGTTTCATAGTGCTATAAAATTACACACTATCTAAAAAAATAGTTATACGGAATGAATATAAATTGTCCATACAGTAACAAAATGATGACGATTCCACGCAATTTCGTCAAACAATGATGATGACGACTCAATTATATTAAAGACAAATTGGATGGATAAGATTACTTAGAAGCATAAAATGATACGAAGGACTTGCCATTGATCCCATAATGCCGCAATTTCCCCACTTTCTGCGTATCTTAGTTCAAAACTTAACTAAATAAACAAACATCATCAGCATCACAGGTTAAAAGTGTTATAAAATAAATAACTTTTTTCGTTTCGACAAAACAACGTTTCGAAAAGAAACTGTAGTAAGAATTGAAAATCATGGATTGAATGGTACATAAGTTACGGATCGAAGTTACGGACGTTTCGGCACAATTACGTCAAACGCATTGAACCAAGTCAACCAATCCATTGGCCAACGTGTGTAACCGGGATTAGAAGCGCATTCTAGCAACAGAATACTAACGAGCGATTGCGCAATGTCGATATCGCTTCAAGAATCGATTTACGTCGAAAAATGTTGTTGAGAATTCTTCCTTTCACTGCAAATGTGGACCCGTGTGCGTCGGCATCTCACTACATTCCGGTTAAGGGAACTCCGCGTAGGATAAAGCCGGTGTCATACAGGATAATATATCATACATAGCTTTAGGTAAACCATTAGTAGAATAGATGAATCGATACAGACAATGTTCAACAACTACTAGAAAGATCTATAAAAATTAACGTATTGTTGAAGTGATAACTTCTATAGCAACGATGGGCAGGATACGTGTTAGAGCCATGTTTACGCTTAAGGCATTGCAAAATAGTCTATAAGTACTTAACGAGTAAACTCAAATTGTGTTAGCTAATTACCAATTAATTATTATGTCGTTTTGTTCCTATGCACCGCTCCCAAGAACCAATTGAACGCGCTCAGCGACACTGCTTCGTACCAAACTTCACCCTTCGCGCTCTCTCTTTCATGCATCGATGCCGCGTATTGAGAGCACATTTCAGCAAAAATCGTTACATGGAATCAAGCATTACGCAATAAACAACATTGTTAACTTATGTTAACCACATTACCATATTGTCATTTGAGAGATAGGGAGTGTGGTTTATTTATTTACCAACATAAGACACAAATATGAGGTATAACATTAAATATTTTCGGCATAGGTAACTGTTCTTACAATTAAAGGTAATCAATTGTTTTTAGTTATAAGTTTTCACTTCCATCGGCAGTCTCTATGACTGCCATTTTTTTTTATTATTTATTACTTACAATGACTTGAGAATTATTTCATTTTGGCAATGTTTTGGCTTGTTAAAATGTAACCTAGAGATAGATATATGCAGCAACGCATCCCGCTGTCTGCCCATTGCATCTTAGATTGTGTTGATCGAAGTAGTGATGTGGGTCTAATACATTTTATCCTAACTAAGGACAAAGAAAATCAACTCGAATTAATATCTCTCCGACCCAAAATGCAAGTAATGATTTATTAAAAAAAATATGGTGGTACATTGCCAGTCAAACAAGAGCAGTTCAGGTGATTGGCATATTTGTTTACTCAAACATCATATGGGTACATATGCTATTTTCACTATATCTGCTCTTTGAGTGTAGTGCAAACATACAAATTAAACGTTAGTGCAAAGTATACTTATAATGAGGTAGGTATTTAAAAGAGATGCTTGGAATGAAGTCGCATTCGCCAGTTCACGTGACCCAAGTGACTGAGATAACCTAGTACATCAAAGGCGAACTGGTTTAAAATGTCAGTTAAAATGACCCACGGACCTTAAAGTTTGATTAGACTACATTTTAAATGCAACAACAATGTTGCTCCTAATAATTACTTAGTTATCCGATTTATCCAGATGACCTGAATACTTATAATTAACAAGAGCTGTAAACATAAAATGAAAAGATGTGATTGGTCAGCTACATACGTGGGCAAAGAAGCAGAGAGAAACGTCCAACCACATACTAACGTTCACAATTCTATGGCCCTTTCTCAAATTAAAAATTAAAAACTGGAGAGAACTAAACTTAGAGAGAATATGGGGAGTGTGGACGACTTAATTCTTGGCGGTCTTGACCCTCAGAAATTAGGAAACGACTAAAAAGAAGGAATAATCTAAATTATGTTATAAAGATGCATTGCCCTTTTCTTTCAATGGGTAGGTTTTCCGTATTCATGACCTGTGTAAGTATCGTAAAACCTTCGTGGTTTAACTAAACATTCATAATGGTAAGTTAAGTATAATACTTATAGCCCTTGATGTCATTCAAGCTGGTCCAAATTTTTTTTTAGCCTTCATATATTCAAAGTATTATCTATGTTATTTAGAAGCAAAATATACAGTAGGAGCAACATAAGCATAATAAAAAATCTAACGTAATTCTACCGAACTGAAAACCCTGACACAACGGAAACTACATTCCAGTTCGCTACTTTTATTCCCTAAACATAAAATAAATTATATTGCAAACAACAATAAGCAATTTTACGGAGCCGAGCCCTTTCAATAAACTGCTCCGACAATTTTCTAGACCGGCTATGATAAAGTATCTAGTAAAACGCTCGCGACGTTCAACTAGTTTGACTGAACCGTTACAACTTGCAACCGATAGCTAGGGCTGTGTGTTCATATTCGACCGCTGTCTAACTTACCATATTGTGGATTAAATTTAAATGTTAGATTAAAACTTGATTGCGGCCGCTTAAGACCACCCGTCAATCGTTTTAATAATTCTGTCAATTCTAATATAAGGTGCTTAAACATATTATCTTTTTTTTGCAAAAGATAACAAAATTACCTTAACAACGTTTGACAAGCTAAAAGTCACAAAATCATGATATATAGGCAAAACAGTCACACACGGTAGCCCAGTGACCAGTGTTCGCAGCGGCGCCCTGGTGCACCGTAAATAAATAAGAGGGGCGCCATGAGACTTTTTTGTCGTTGAAAGGTAGGAAACGAGAATGCTGTGCACCTGATTTAAAGTGATCACAGCTGCCCGTGGACATTTGTAATCAACTCTAAGTACGATTGAATTGAACCTATAGCTGACTAAAGATGCGCCGCTGCTCCAGAGGACTACGATATGCGTCTATTTTGTAAATGTAGTACGCAACCACGCCTCTCCAAACCGTAATACAGTAAACTCCTACTAGTGTAGTGGAACTACACGAGTTGTACCACCTAACTTTCTCTGGAAACTAACAGAGGCATTCGCGGCTACAAAATAAATGATTTCAACTGCGCTCTACACTATCCATTGGGAACCCCTTAGTTGGGTTAGCTGGCCGGTTAAATACCTTGCGTTGCACATCAACAATGTTGTTTTGCAGAATTTCGACTCAAGAGTATGCTTAGCTGTACAAATAAGATTAATAATTGACGGATAATTGAAGGTGGGAGTATGATTTGAATGACACCTGTCAATGTTGACGATACATACATACATTCTATGTATGTACATATGTATATATTAGGAGTACAAATAAGTTTCCGCCGTTTTTTATCAATAATTAAATATTTATTATAGAAGAACGGTAATATAAATTTATTTAAAGGATTGCCCATCACTTGCAACCACTTTTTCCCATCTCTCAGGCAGCATTCGAATTCCACGTCTGAAGAACTCCTTGTTTTTTGAGACTATCCATGAATCAACCCAATTTTTAGTATCCTCATAAGATGTGAACCGCTGCGCCGACAGAGCATGTGCCATGGACCGGAACAG
>DWNR01005646.1:0-10045 GCA_018250455.1 Polygonus leo
CCATCACCACCCTGTCCGCGATGGCCAGGCGGGACGAGGATGTGACTGGTGAGTCCGTTGTTGTTGGGTTGTTGTATTCGAAGAGGTTTTGTGAATCATATTTAAATTTAGGAATAAATATATTTTTTATCTTATATTCAAATTAACTTTTCTTTAGAAAATTTCATTCATTGCTTTTAGGATTTAATTGTGCAGATTCTGGTATTTATAAATAGGTTTATAATTTTTGCAATTCAATCAAAATATTTATAATTAAAGATGATAAAAGACTACAGATTCGGAATGTTTAATTATTTTAAAAGTAAACATAAAAATGTATGTTTTAGTTACTTGAGATATTTATTAAAATACTGTAAACTTGAACCTATAATTGTGTAGACAGTTATTTATTAAATTATTTTAACGGATTTAATTTCAAACTACTTGCTCGTAATAGTCCTTCGAGTCGGATCAAAGCTTTTTATATTTACAATATTTTCGTTTGCAATACAAAGCCGTTTACCATTTGTTTAATAACTCTTATAGAAAGCTTTTTTATTCCTATTGAATGACAATTAATTGCATACTTTTTTTCTTCCTTTATAATTGCTTCAGAACGTTAAATCTAAAGGATAACCTAACATAACTCACTCTAGTATCGGAGCACGCATCGGTCGTGGCTGCGGGGCGGCCGTCTACCCGCGAGCGCTGCGAGGGCAGCTTCGCGGGGCGGCGGTCGCGGCGCTCGTCCGTGTCGGACGACAGCCAGCTGACGGTGGAGAACTTCGGCGGCTCGCAGGACCGCCTGCAGTTCGCCGGACGGAACCCGGAGAAGGAGCTGGCCACGCTCGCCGCGCTGGGGAACGTCAACGCCGCGCCCGGGAGGAAGATCTCCGCGCCCGCCGGTAAGTTATGAATTGGTCATTGCTCGTATGTAGACGATAGTTTTTTTTTGTGTTAATGAATGAAATGAATGACGAAATTAATTTAAGCCTCAGCTTTTTAAAAAATAAATGGGTTGCCCGCCTGAGCCCATCGAATCTGTAGTTTGCCATTATTTAATGCTTAAGGTTTAAACGTAAAAATGTAAAAAGGTCTAAAGACACTTATATACTTGACATAAGACAAATAGTTATATCATTAATAAAAACAGAATTTTTTACCATTTAAAACTTTTGTTTGTTCATTTTTGGATAAAAAAATTTATATCAATTTTAAGTCATATATCATAAAACAAGATGTTACTAGGATTATTATACAAATTGTCAAACACTTATCTAATCAGTGATAACTTTTTAGTAGAAATATTTTATCATTTTAAATAAGGGAAGATTCATTCTATACCTATAGCAAAACTTAAAAACCTAATTTAAAAAGTACGTCAACCTTTGAGGACCACTAACATATATACATATTTGAAATTCAAGGTCCCATAGACTACAACCCGCCGCTGCGGTCGTCGCGGCAGGACATCCGCGGCTCCATCCAGTTCCTGCACGGCGACTACCAGAACGGCGCGCAGGACACTCAAAAACACACACAACAAAACTCGAACCAACTCGCGCAACAGACCGAACAGCCGTACTACCCCATCCGGCGGCAGCTCAGCAGCGACACGATAACGCTCAACCAGAACTACGGGTTCAACTACAAGGGCGGCGGCGACGGGTTCTTCCTCAACGACAGGGACTCGACCGACGGCGACGCCACGAAAACGAGCTTCGCCGATCTCAACAAGATCAAGAGTAACGGTGATCAAGGTTTGTCGGTTCGCTACGGAAGTTTATTGGTTTTTATTGTATGTATATATGTATGTATGTATTAATTTATTTAATGAAAATTTGGAAAATTTAAGTTTACAGAAAGATATAATTAAACTTTAAATTACTCTAAATCGTCCATGTCATTGCAAATAAACAAAGATTATGTGGTCACTTTCTTCACTTAATCTGTCTTGGACTAATAATTTATGCACAAAAACACAAAAAATGTATATACAAACATCACTATAATACCCATCGTTTTTTCCAGCAAATGTACTTCGTAAAAACGTTCGTTTGGACTCAAAATTGACTTATGTCGCAATGTTTATAAGCTTTGTTAATATTTTTAATTTCAAATTGTGTAGATGGTCATAACTGCAACCCGCTTGTATGTGTGCGTGCATTCATGCTTCGTCTGGACCACATATTCCCATTATTTAATTGGATCCAAATTTATGTTGTAACAGTAAATGCTAAACTTATTGCTAATATAATATTTTATTTGACATGCTATAGTAAGAATATTATAACTGCTGGTTTTAATATTACAAATTCAAAAAAATAAGTGCATAGACTATTTAAAAATTGTTTTATAAGTTACTCACATTATATGCTGTACAGTAAGGCTGATTGTTTCTGACCAGAGGATAATATGATGATATGATACCTTTTCTTTAACATAAGGTCATGAAAAAAGATTAGTATGTTTCGAGAATGTTCCAAGTCAAGTTTTTTGGTATTTCCTACTGTATCGATTTTGGTCAATTGAACGTTTTTAGCCTTTTATGACGGGATTGCAACATTCACTTATTGGTATGTTATAATGTTCTAACTATTAAATGAACCTCAATGTCTTATTGGCACAAAGCTATAAGTTGTTTCTTAAAACTAATTTGTAAAATTGATTCATGTTGCTGTGTATTAAATGTTGTTTTATTATACCTTAAGGCTATCACTAATTCTGTCTTGAGTAGTTTATATCAAGCTTATATTACATACATATAGAAAACAAATTGACATGGATGAATTTTGACAAATAATTGTGGGAAAAGTGTGAACTTACTTCAATGTACTTATATGATATATTATGATCCGGCAGGTCAGTTCAATATGAGCGAGAGCGATCCCCCGGAGCGACGGAAAAACACGACGTTCGTGACGCCCGCCGCCAACACCACCACCTGGCAGCAGCAGTTCATGCAGCAGGAGACACAACCTAGTCAGTATATTTTATACATGGACTACTATTCAGGAAATAGAATCGAACAATTGATTTTACAAAAATGTAGTCTTTGGACAGTTTAAGTTATTCGTTGAAAATAAAGGTGATTTTTATGTTTCGTTATATTTATTGGAAGGGGCAGTTTTTGATACTACTCTACTTTATGGACGAATTATAGAAACACAGTTGTAGCTTGTAATGAGAATTATGAGCGTTGGTCAGAAACTGTTTATCAACTTAATTTAGGGTAGGAAAGTGTATAATATCGCACAACGCAGTAGGTGACAGTTAGCAATACTTAGTAGTCCTACTTTTAAGTATTCATTTGAAAACGAATGGTAATGCACGATATACGACATCTGTCTCACAGTAACTGTAGACATATTTGGAATCGATTTTATTTAAAATCTGTTCTGCTGAATGTGCTTTTTTGACTTTACAATACTAATCTTACAATACATTTTATTTTCACACTGGTTATTTTTTTAAATAAGAATGTTAACGAAATGTCACGGTACTACAGACGGGGCGGACATGTCGGACGACGCGAGCACGTCGCCGAGCGGCGGGCAGGCGATGGCGGCGCAGCTCAACAACATCCGGCTCAAGCTGGAGGAGAAGCGCCGCCGCATCGAGCTGGAGAAGCGCCGCATGGAGCTCGCCGTCAACCGCCAGCGGCAGCAGCTCGGCCAGCAGGCCTTCCTGCAGGCCGTCACCAGGGTGAGTGCGGGACTGTAGCGGGCTCGAACTGCGGGACTGTAGGGGGGCGTGTGTTGTCCGAGGGGAGGGGGGTGAATGTCGTAGGTTGGCGGGCTTGTGCTGATCGAGAGGAAAGGCTTGGGGACAGGACAAGGGACGGGAAATGCAGTCATGTTTATTCAAGAGTGTAGGTTTAATGAGGGAAGTGCGGACTGGTATACTGGATTGTGGGGTGGGAAGCGACATGTGCCGTAGCATATGAAATGCGATTGGTGCGATCTGCTACTAGACAATGGGAGGAATAAGTGTTATGGTAGAGTAGGATAGAGTTGCCACGTGTAAGTTGCGTGTGGTTCGGAATCGTATTATGAGTACAAAGTGGGATAACACTTAAAGTAGTTATAAAATAACTCTAATTAATTCTATTACGATAGCACAAGCCCTTACAACCTTTCAGTGTATGTATATGGGTTTTAGTGTGTGTGGTAGTTAGAAGTCCCTTAGAGAAATATCGAGTTATAAAAGAGTGTTTGATTTAATAAATATTAGTGAAAACAGCCGAAAGTGACTTTCATAAAATATACAACGTACATTAACCAATTAGAATATTTTAATTAAAGAATATTTTAATAAACAAAGAGTTGAATTAATTAATTCAGGACTAACTTTTGTCTTGTTTGTAAATAAATAGTAAACAAAAAGTACCTTTTACGGGTTGAGTGATAAAAAAAGGGTGTAAAGGTGGCTGCAAGTGTTACTTTTTGTTTGCTAATGATGTAATTTTATCACAGTCACTTTTCTCGTCTGTTGAATATATAAATGAATGACTATCTATATTTTATAAATCGTTCTAATTCTCCTATTCTTTATATTTAGTGAATGAACAGATTTATAGTTCTTAATAATATGTTGTATAGGTAAATATATAATATATGAGTTTATGTTAAATGACAATTAATACATACTTTATTTTGGACTGTATGTTAATTATTATTTATTTATCATTTCTGTGTTATTAACAATACTACACATATGGGAGAATTCTTAATTTATGAAACTGATACCTTACTTTTTTGTTGTATATAAAGTGACATTAAAGATTTTTCTTTTATGTTCATGTTTGAAATACGTTAGTTTCATAAATGCGGAACTCCCGATACAACGATGTGACTAACTGTTCAATGGACAAACGTAAAATATATTTTTCTATTTTATTAGGATACATTTTTGCAATACCAGTTGGCCTCCCTGGTGAGTGGGCGGTACACAGTTGACCACTTTTGATCTACACTAGTTCATTTATATCATTTTATATTAATTTTTACGAACCTGTTATTTTTATTTTGCGTAAACGATTCAATCGTATATTAGTTTGAACACGCTTATACGGCTTTCATCGTAAACTATTTTGACTTTGAATACACGAGCAGTTGTTATATTTGTGAGATAAAAAAACATTGTACTTATTATTTGTATACAAAGATAGTTGCGCAGTTTTCGTTGATTCTAATTTGACATAGCTGTAAAGAGTTTTTGCTTCGAATCGCATTGAAATGAAGCCTTATCTCTCATCGGAGATTTAGCCAGCTTTATTTATCGAATCATGTTTTATCATCGTTTAGTCCACGAATAGTTTGCGTCGCAAATCATGAGTTTCCAATTTTCTCTCGTTTGATATTTGAGGATAGCCAATTTTCATTAATCCATATGTTAATATTTTCATAATTCTGCACCATTAAAATGAAAAATAAACTTTTATTTTAATATTTTTTAAAGCATGTCCATTTTTCTAAATTTGAATTTCTTAAATATTGATGCTAATTTTATTTCAATAGTATTTTGTGAATTTTACGTGAAACTCAATCAATTATAACTATGATCAATTAAAAACCATTTCATCAACGTAATAAATTCCGTATTTGAACGCGTTATATCTAAATTATATTCAAAATACTTTACTTAATCATTATCCCTTATGGAAGCCGATATTTTGTTTGTTTCGTTTGATATCCCCAATGTGTTAAAGACCAAATTCACTCTCCAAGTAACATATACTGTGTAGTCAAGTTTGTACTAATCCCTTGCAATAGACACATGCAATACCTACATACCCTGGCTGCAAGAAATCAGCACTGATCGATTAGATCTTCTGGGTCCATACCCAGTCCCTTACTGAATAATATTAATGCCTCCTGCAGTGATAATAATGTGGAACACCTGTTGTTTGATGTACCTCAACACTATCGTCACATTTCACACGGCGAATAGATGAAACAGCTTGTAAGGTCGCATTTTTAACGCGTGTTATTTATTTGAAACACCAGATTTTCTGCCACAGCTACTACTATACTTAATACGTATTTTAAAAAGAAAGATCTTGTAGCCAAGCGTGTTAGAATATTAGGAACTGAAAAATGCAACCTCACACAATTCAATCACACCAACCCACAGTAAAGTAACCTTAAGTCAGTATCAGTACCCACGTAATGAAATCAGACAGTCCATCCGAACGTACTAGTTACATAGAGACCACATAGTGCACTTTTAATAATGTAAAGGCTCAAACGATGTTTTGTTATTTCAATATAAACCATTTTCTAAAATCTCTTAGATACTTTAAACTTACGCAGCGGTTTCTAGCACATCGAGCTAATAAAAGACTGTTGGCGGATTCCGTTTCTATCGTCAAGTTTAAGACAATTAGTTGATATTATATCATTGATATTATATGATCGTTCGATACAATATCATCCAGCCCTCAAGTTTGCGGAACCTATCAGCAGCCGCGGCGGCAAAAACCGCCCAAATCTATAATTTCATGCGTTTAAAATAACAAAGAAGAAATGCTACTGCTGTAGATGAATTAGAAAAGAGTATCGTAAGGCTTTAAGCAAAGAGACAAATAAACAACGAGAAAGCATATAATTTTCCTTTATATTATGATGGGTCCTTTATACACTTTTACTTCAAAAGTGCCTCTTCCCAAAAATTACATTTATAAAAAGAAAAATGTGCGTATTAAATTCTTCTCAAAAAAACTACGCGTGTCAACTAAGCCTTTACATTGTTAAGCGTGCGATAGTTGTCAGTAGGCACGTACACGTACAGTACAGTGCAGTACAGTATAGTGCGGTACGGTTGAGCATGACGTGTAACGTGTTACGGTGGCGGTCGCACGGTGTTGCAGGGCAAGGGCGCGCGCACTCCCGCCGACGACAACAAGACTGAACAACAACAACAGGTAATTGATAGGGGGAGGGAGGGGGACAAGTTGTACTGCGAAGTGAAACTTCGGTGGTTTAGTTTTGCTTTTTTTTGTTAGTGTTAAATGATTACGCGTGATACGTTCTAGCGGTTGTCATAAATGTGTACTTAAATGTTGATTAGAAGAAAGTTTCAATAAATTGAGAATGTACTCATTTTTATAATCTTAAAAACTCTATGAAAGTGGGTGTAGTAAGTAAAATTTTATTGATATTTTAACGTAAGAAAAATAAACAAAATATTTTTTATATGTATTTAATTTTTGAATCAACAAAGTAACTTATTATTTGAAGTTTTTAATTATGCAGTTTCTCTCAATGCTATTCATAAAATTCTTCCTATTTGCTTTTTATTTCTTCGAAAGATAAGTGCAAGATATATTTCGAATGAAACAGAGAAAAATAAAACTTGATTTTTCCACGAAGTTTCACTTCTGAGATTCTCGATATCTGATCATAATATATATTTTATTTTATTTGAATGTAGGCTTTCTGTGAATTTGTTCTGCAGCCGTGTATTTGTCGTGATCAGCTGTTTGGCAAATGTACAATAAGCTTAGCTTCTCAGTAGCGATTACTTGCTTTGTTTTATTTGGGTTCGACACCCAACGCTTACCAGTTATTTGCAGATTACTCGTAAAGTTATCTGGAAATTCTGATCATCATTATCCCGGTAATTATTTGTCTACTTTAAAGGACTCCACAATAATAAAATTATAAAATGTATTTATTCCACTATCAATTATGTCTCCCTTTGATTGGTAAGTGTTATCCGATATCTATTTACAATTGGCAAAATGCATGCGACTGTGATTAAAATGCATGCAAGAAGTATGTTGTACTTAACTGTTTGTTAACTTTAATGTAAATTTATTTAAACTACAAACTAAATTGATTATATGCACATAACTTATTAACAATTTATTTATGGAATAGACATAATTTCAATCGTTAACAGTTATTAATCAAATTTAAACAATCTAAATTGACGGCAGCCTAATTCATGCAGTGTATAAATGTTCCCTTAGTATATATATATATTTTGAAATAAAAGAATAGTTACACTTTATTTTTTACGTTCTATTATTTAACTTAATTTAGGGGCTTCGGTTAATCTCAAGTTAATAAATGATTTGAAATAATTACGTCTGTAGTCTAGTCCCAATGATAATAACTTATTGAAACAAGCAACTAGTGGTTGCAATTAGGAATGGGACATGCTCAGAATTAGTCACATCGGATTGATACAAATTAATAGTACAATTCTAAGTCGAAGTTCAAAAAAAAAGTAGGTACGTTACCTGGTTAGACCTGTTTTGACAGTTCTATGTTCAATATTCACAATATACTTCCAAATTGTTACATCAATTTATTAATTTGACCAAAATTCATATTTACTATAAAGTAAATAATAAACATATATTTTAAGGTAACCGCTAATTTAAATTATTCATATACAGTAGTCGGCATTTATAAGATTGAATGTTAAGGATCTCAACAAATATTTAAATTTGCGTTTTATACAATAGTTACTAATAATATTTTTTGTATGTAATAAAATGTCGTTACGTTTAGGAGACGGTGGTGGAAGCGCCGAATCAATCCGTGGACACGGTAGCCCTGGAGCAGTACCAGCAATCTATTGCGAAGTAAGAATTATTTCTTATTTTTTTAAGTTTCGATTCTGCACAGACGGCAAACATTTTATGCGATCAAGTCTGCAGTAAAAAAATTACAAAATTTTAAAAAGTGCGTCACTGATAGTCCCAATTTTAGGTCTTAGCCATTACTTTAAATATTTTAAGTTTTGGGCTCTATCGCACTATTTGTCACCTCATAGAAGTCCTCTACGCTTAATTCTGTTCATGCCATTTATCCGTGTGAGAAATACACATCTTATTCCATATGATTAATCTACCCTTAAGTATTTCGGGTACGCTATTATACACTGTTAAAGAAATTCTCTATTTTGTAAAAATGACCACTTGCTACGATCCGACAAATTAGCTATTTGTCGGATTACGAAAACGGAATTACGAGCGAAATGATTAACTGGCCTTTTAATTTTAAGTTATCCTATCTGAAAAACAAATCCCTTCAAACTTAAATTATTTATGTTTTTTTCTATTTTATTTTTTTCTGTCATAAACACATTAAAATGCACCTGGTGAAATCTAGTGTCTAATTACTGCAGAATGAACTCCAGTCTACAGGACATACAGAGTGACATCGCGCGACTAGCGAGCCAGCAGAACCAACTCCAACAGCAGCAACAGCAGCAGCAGCACCAACAGCAGCAACAAGCGCTACAACAACAGCAGCAGCAGTTGCAACAACAAATCCAGCAGCAACAGCAGCAGTTGCAACAGCAGCAGCAGCAACAGCAGTTGGCGCAGCAGCAGCAGTTGGCGCAGCAGCAGCAGGCCAAGCAGCTGTTCCAACAACCGCCCCAGCCGCCCCAGTCCCCCTTCCAACAAGCCTATCAACCAAACATTCCACAATTGGTAAGTAATATTGAATTGTTTGATTAATTTACATGAATCTTGCAGACTTCCATTGCGATGGTGATGGGTAAAGCTTAAAGCGCCCACTGCAACGAGCAAAGCAAACTGTGCAAATCTTTAATCACAAATACAGCACAAAGAAAACATGCAACATTCACTCTAATGATTGTCATAATTTACTTATAACCACCGAAAATGAACGTATAAAAAACATAAAGTAAAAAAAAAGTAATATTATATAGTTAGTAAGAACTTTTAGCCATAATTAACAAACTACCTAATTCTTATACACTATGCAATATCTATTCACTAAGCTGTACAGTCCACGACAAGCGAAATCATACTTAATTGTACTTGATGCCCAATTTCCGCAACTAAGAACCATTATAATAGTAGACTCGCGAAGCCCCATTTATTTAATTTTGGCGGTACTAATTACTAATAATAAAGTAAAAAAAGTACTAAAAAAAAAGAAAAGTAATTAAACGGCATTATTTTTAATACATTAATAGTTTCACCATTTTTTGTATTTTAGTTAATTTGATACAATGAGGATATAACAAAGTGTATTGCGTTACATCTTGCATATAAATAAACCACTTGCACTAAGATATT
>DWNR01005647.1:0-10044 GCA_018250455.1 Polygonus leo
TATGAAACGAAATTAATTCAAAATATGTATTGCAAAATTTAAATTCATCTTAATTTATTCATTTTATTATTTTAATAAAGTCTCATTCGATTTTTATTCTCAAAAATAGGAATCTACCATTAGTAACCTATTTCATTACAAGGTCAACACCTTTGTTTACATTTTGGACACCTAATTATGAATCGGCCTATAGGTACAAAGCTATCCAGCAATGGTTTAAAAATGTACATTTTTTATGGTTTAAAGGTAGCAAACGAGCATGCAGTCCACCTGATGGTAAGTGGTCAATGCCGCCCATGGATGGATATTAGTAATCATCCCTGCGTAAGATTACTGCATACCTAAAGTTGACCATAAATGCGTTGCTATCCTTGAGGACTAAGGTGTTCGCCTCGGTTATAGCCGGCAATCACGCCTCTCCAAACCGAAACGCAATAAATTGCTTCACGGAGGATAATGAGAGTGGCGGTGGTACTTTCCCGGACATATGGCTGACTACCACATGGCTAATATACAAAACTATCGACCTAACTTGAGTTCCAATTCTAACTTGAGTGCAACATCATCTGTTTGTGGTACTTCATGTGCAACTTCGACAGGCACTTAACCGATTTTTGAAGTGAAAACTTCTATAGCAAGGATATAATGGAAACGCGTCAGAGCCATATTAATGCTCATGGTATTGCAAAATAGTCTAGTCTATTACTTAACGAGTAAACTCAAATTGTTATCAATTATAACATCGTTTTGTTCCTGTGTACCGCACAAGAACCAATTGAATGCGCTAAGCGACAAAGCTGCGTCCCAATCCTCAACCTCGTATTTAGTACAGTTCAGAACGCAGCAGTAGTCACTGATAGAAAAATCGCTAGACGGCGTCAAGCATTACGTAGACCACTTTACGATATTGTCATTTGAGAGATAGGGAATGCGGTTGTTTTTAGTTATAAGTTTTCACTTCTATCGGCAGTCCCTATGACTGGTAATTTTTTTATGGCTTTTAATATGATTAATTGAGAATTACTGAAGGAACAGCGTGAATGCTATTGTAGAAAGGACTATGTGCCATTCCTTTGATCGGTTAGGTTAGTTAAAATTATAATCCCCGGTTGCATAGAAATAACCGGTATTTTGTACCAAGACATTACCAAGTTCGACTACATATAAAACAATTGATAATTTGGGTACTATCTTATCTATCGGTAGTACGGAACCCTTTGAATAAAACTCCGACTAGCACTTGACCGATTTTTTTAGTTTTAACATTTCTGAACAGTACAGTCGGTGACACGGTGTCTAGAATAAATTAATACTAATTAGAGTTAGTCGTGTAATCATATTCAGGTGTCGAAGGTTCGGTGTGAATGCTATTGTGGAAGGGACTATGACAGTCCTTTGGTTGGTTCCGCCTGTCATTGTTCAAGGTTCATGGTTCGTTCGATGACACCCTTCAGACAGGTAGATTTCGTTTTTACTATTTTCGGTGAGTCAAAAAGAGCTACACAAAGCTGCTAAAGAAGCTGGTGTTCGTAAATTAGTGACTAAAATAGTGGTTGTAATGACGATAGGGGTTTTTGTGCCAGACACAACAAGTGCCAGATATTTAGTTACAAAAAGTGTTGTCTTTTATTCTTCAGAATTAACGAAAACTTGTATTATCTTTAACAAGCTTTTATAAGCTTCACTTCACGTTTGTATGTATTTAACCGACTCCTTTAAACTCGATTTTGACCCACTTTACGGACAGATTTAATTCAAACTTTCTACGCTTATCAAGGATCGGTGACAATACAATAATTTCATGAGTCTATCTCATTTATTAAAAAATATATTTTATATAAATCGAACTGAAAAATGAATATAACTTCAAGAAATTAAAAAAACATGTTTTTAAAATCGAAAAATAATACTTTATCTAAACAGAAAATTATAATGAACAAAAAATACTAGTATTATTGTGAAAAATCGAGGTCCGCTCTGTTATGCTCAGCAACCCGCGTTTTTTTTTCACAATATTAGTCCATCATAATAAAATTGTATACGTACTTTATTCGAATAATATAAGAAATTGGAAGGAAATGAACAAATACTAAGAAACTGTTTTACTATTTTTAATAAACTTAATCCCATTGTTCTTAACCCTGACCTTATAACAAACTCTTATCTAACTTTATGACATTCTTTTGACGTAAGCCCATCATATGCAATGCAAATGCATCGATTAGAATGCCTCACACACGCCATAATGCCTACCGTTAAAATGCAACGAGGTTTGAATGGAAATATTATGGTGCATAAACATTTTACTATGACATAAGCGAGGGTTACCAGGCGTCCGGATAAAGAAGGACATAGTTAGGCCTTTTTTATGTGTGTCCAGCCAAATTAAACGGTGCCGTGATTGTCCGGCTTTTGTTAGTTTTTTTTTAATTGTATAAAGGTAGCAAACGAGCAGGCAGTCCATCTGATTGTAAGTGATATCTGCCGCCCATGGACATGGACATTAGTGGTCATCCCCAAGAACGATTGACCCAAGGTTGACACAAATATTGATACAAATGCTTGTTGATACAATTGCTTTACTACCCTTGAGGACTAAGATGTTCGCCTTGTTTGTAAGTATAGCCGGCAACCACGCCTCTCCAAACAGAAACACAATAAATTGCTTCACGAAGGATTATGAAGGCGGTGGTGATACCTCCCCGGTTGAACTACCTTCGTTCTACCTCCTGGTAAAAACCTGGTACCTGGCACCTGGTAGCCTTTCTACATTAGACCATCTTGAAAACCTCAAATCTTGATAGCGCGATTCTTGCGCGAGTGAGCGCCAAATGCTTTCGCCATTGACACAAAACCCTTAATAATTTAGGTAGTGCGGGTCGTTTAACCCAAATGTCCGGCCAATCTGGCTGGTCTATCCGGTCATTAGTTTTAACGCCCTGGCAACCCTACCATAAGCAAAGGTGCACATTCTTTGCAGAGACTTGGATAGTAATTTTCTGGGAGACTGTTGATTTTCTATAGAGGCACTAACTTCGTACTGCGTGTAAAACTAAAGGGCATTTACTGTTCTGTTCAATGGGCATACAAAACATCCTATGCATCCTCATAATTCCCGTAAAGCAATTCTTGCGTTTCTTTTGAAGGTGTACTGGGAGGTCCAGTGGTCATATAAATATCTCAGTCCTTGGGAGCAGAAAGGCTTCTATAGTTGACCTTCATCGTATTGGCATTTACACATATTCATAGCCTACGACGACCACTTGACCACTTAACACTTAAAGATTGACTGCAGGATATTTATAGTATAGGAATGGTACACGGCCATGAATTCTTGATGGTATGTGGTGGTGACGGTATGATCAACAACTAATGTCTTATCAATCAGATTAGATCTCAGTCCCATCCGAGGTTGCGTTGATCCCTTGAACCCACGTTGCCATCCCTAAGGATTGAGATGTTCACCCCTTATATGAGGATGACCAGTAACCACACCTGTCCGACCAAAACACATTTTTTACATATCTACTAGGAAGCAGTAAAGACTTATAGATACATATAAATATACATACATACATATAAAATTCTCATGTCACATTGTTAGTTGCAATAGTCTTCTGAAACTATATGATTTTTAGATGTATATTGTATATTCGATAGGTCTGAGAATCGGCCGTAATTTATTTGTCATACCATCCTTGATTTCCACCCTTCTACCACCATCGCCTATTTTTAATCGCGATTTTATACTTTATAAGGCAGAACAACGTTTGCTGTGGTCAGCTACCTATAATATAAAATACTTTTCCATGGTTATATTTAAATATATATATATATTGTATTTATAAGTAAGTTCTTAATTTAAATTGTAAATTTCGATCGGCTGATTCTTTTTTCATGTGTGTATAACGCGATATCTTGTTTGTGAACCAATTTAGATTATTCCTTTTATTGGATAGGGTTTCTTTCGGGGGTAGTCTCAGATAAATTTCAAGAAAAAATATAATCACTAATCAAATAGATATGAAGGTATTAGAAGTCGGTGTTCTGTGGCCTTTAATTTGATTAAATTATTTTCTTTGTTCTTTTCTGTTATACGAGGTTTTTTATCGAATTGATAGTGTCCAAGATTACGTCCGTCCTACATTAAATAGACTTAACCCTACCTCCACTAGGAATCGACTAACCCTAAAGTGCTGAATTATGACGTTCATTCTGTAATTCTAAACATTTAATTAAAATGAATATCTCATTTCGTGTGGTCTAGCCTTCGTCCACTCTTCATACGTACTTACGTTCATCTCCAATGCATTTGCAATTCGTTGCGCAAAGATTGGCTACGCGTTGACTACGCATTTACAACTGGTGGGCAACCCATTGTTGATATTGTCAAGTCTAACAGTTGATTGAATTTGCATAGCGAAACACTTTAGGTCTATGCGCCAAATAGCCTTGTTCACGTGGCACTCCCATTCGTGACGTTATGTTGCCATGTGTTAACGTTAATAGCTAACACTCCGTTTCAATAACCTATCTGTCCCTTGCTACAAGTTAAAGTAGCGTCTTCCGTAGATATTTGTATCTGCCAATTTTAATGGATAGATCGGTGCTATAAATACATTTCTCCTATCTATTGTTGCTTACATTTATATCGTTATTTATATGTTTCTTTAAATAAAAAAAATACAAGTACATACTAATGGTAGCTACTTTAACTACTCAGTAAGGGATAGATAGATTATTGAAAATGGCCGTTCGCCATCAAGTTAATCGAATTGTTGATGGTGAAAAAGATTTCGTAGTTGGAACGTTGCTGGATTTATATCGAGTTTGTGTTATGTATGAAGAAAAATATTTCTGTCAAACGTCAAAATATTTAAATAAAAAGAAACGCTACGAAAATATTTTTATTGGGGCGGGCATAAGCTGACGTCGTCGTGCCTTTAAAAAATGTCGACATCAGCGTCACCTGATGTGGATACAAAGTACCATATTTTTTCAAGTTGGACTACACGTAATATATGCAAAATTTAATTTAATTGCGTGGACAAACATCAAAGTATTACAAAACACCTCTTCACGTCAAATCCCTAACGGGGTAGGCAGAGAGTATCGAGTGCCAAACGGCACGGTTCTGGCATACTTGCCTAGCTTCTTCCACTTTCATAACTCTCCTCATACAAACACGCCGATTTAGGAGACTCTTGACGCCTCCTTCAGGTAGCACACGATCAATTTGATCATGAATTGTCAAATAAAAATAAAAATATATTATGAAATTGTGTATTACATGCCAACATAATTAGGTACTGTTTCACAGATAAGTTAAATAAATTGAACCTTAATCCTACATTCTCTGTGAGTGTACTTAAGCTTATAAGAATGTTCTTTAAATGTACGTCAGGTGTAAGCTACCATTACGAACTAAACCGTCTTAAGATCCTTAAGCATTACTTAACGTAACTTCAAGAATGATATATCTTGACAAATATCTTGTGCGCAAAATTTCTATGACATCTAGAGCTAAGCCGATCAAAGGCTTTTCGTCTAACTGTAGTTATTTATCTGTTCTTACAAGCATTTGAGTATTTCGTGTATTCGTTGGGGAAAGTAAGGAACGCTACCTGTCTTGTTTTTAGGGTTTCGCACCTAAGAGGTAAAAACGAGACTCTATTACTAAGCCTCCGCTGTCTTTCTATCCGTCTGACTGTCTGTCTTTCACTAGGTTGTATCTCATAAGCCGTGATAGCTAGAAAGTTGACCTTCACTAAAAAGAAAAAAATGACAAAATAAATTTTTGATTGGTGATTTTTTTATCTTTTTTATAGATGGTACGGAACCTTCGTGCGCGAGTCCGACTCGCACGTGTTTTTGTACCCAAAGGGTGCGAACGGGACCTTATAACTAAAACTTCGCTGTTTGTCTGTCTGCCCGTTTATCACGCGCTCCATTCCATTTCTTGAACCCTAATAGGTAGACACTCATTTATTTTCAATCTATGTCGAAACGGCCTCTGCGGTGGATGTATTATGATCCGTCACTGTTAAACAAAACACTGTAAAATAATGCAATTAATAGAAAGAAATAGATTAATTTAAGTAATAATAGAAATACGTAATATCTTTATATATATATGTAACGGTCCTTAGTAAGTAAGTAGTAAGTCTATTATAGGATATTTGTAAAACCTTCGCCGTCGCAGCCGGACAGACGAATGCAGCGACGAAGGTTATAGGAGCTACAAGATAAAAATAAAAATAATTAAAAAAGGCACGGATGAAATGTCTGTCTGTGGAGATGTAGAAAGAAAAAAAAAGAAAAACTATGTTTACGCTAGCTACCACGATAGAAAAATTACTTTTAAAAATATTTCTAAAAATAAACATATAAAAACACCACCTGTTGGTGGTCCCTTGTGTGCGAGTCCGACTCGCACTTAGTCTAGTATTTAATCTATATCTATACATATATACTGTTTGTTCGGACTAATCTCCGAAACTACTGGACGGATTCAAATGGAACTTTTTTTGGTGTATAGATCTACATTTAGAACACAACATAGCCTGGTCAACATTTAGAACACTTTATACTGCAGGACAAACGTTCATTCTTACGGGAAATTCAGTAATATTTTATGTGGCAGAACAACGTTTGCCGGGTCAGCTAGTCTATTCTATACATACAATCAATCTGTAACTGATCACCTTCTGTACATGAAAGATATTTGGGAGAAATCGATACTAAGGAATAGAACCCAAAGCAATGATATTTTTTTTTTATCATTTGTCGGTTTGTCTGTTTGTCTGTGTATTTGATCCCGCTCATCTCAGAAACTTCTAATCCGATTCGAATGCGGTTTTCACTGATATATTGTGGCAAACTTCACTTAACATGAAGTGTTTGGTTCATTTCAGTCGTAAATAAAAAAGGTATGAAAATAAAAAAAAAACATATCGTTTTTACCTTTTGATAAAATTGCCTAATATAGCGTGTGAAGGCGCAGACAGTCGTCCTCAATAAATAATATACACGAAATAATTCACACAAAATTCTAAGGTATCGAACCCTAAAGGTACCTTTTAAAACAAGTGTTCATTGGAATTTGTTCCCCAAACTTCCAGTTAGAGAAGCTGGTTCACTCTAAACTATTATTGCTTGTAACTGCTTTCAATACACAAACATCTATTGTAAAGGCACACAAGCACTCAGATTGTTAGTCGATGCTTCTGCCGATGCTACTTTACTCAAGTGGTCTAGTCTGTGCGCACCTTGTTATGTGTCTACTCACTACTGAATAAACATTGACATCTATGAATAGTAATTGTTATTTTATCGTATGAAGGTCGCAAACGAGCATGC
This sequence comes from Polygonus leo, assembly GCA_018250455.1. Classification (NCBI taxonomy): domain Eukaryota; kingdom Metazoa; phylum Arthropoda; class Insecta; order Lepidoptera; family Hesperiidae; genus Polygonus; species Polygonus leo. The sequence continues at coordinate 7,360 of DWNR01005647.1, forward strand.
AGTTCACCTGATGCTAAGTAGTCACTGCTGCCCATGGACAATAATGGACATTAGTTATAATCCCCGAGTAAGATTGAATCGTACTTGAGGTTGACCACAGATGCGTTTAGGTATAGCCGGCAACCACGCCTCTCCAAACCGAAACACAATAAATTGCTTCACGGAGGGTTATGAGGGTGACGGTGGTATGTTCCCGATTGAGATACATGAGTTCTACTACCTTGCAAATGGGAAGTATACGAAATCCACATTGGATGATTTAAACCTTTCTTAATTTGAGTGCAGAACGTACGAAATGGTAAAGTAGTAATACTTGATTAATAGAACAAAGTTAAGTGACTTTAAGTTCTCATAAACTTGTGTGAAAAAGTTCTTGTTTCGGTTTTAAAGAAGCATGGGAGACTTTATTTAAACACGCAGCGAGCATTTTAATCCCCAAGGCAATCAATGAATCTGTGGTCAACCTCAGGTAAGATCAATCTTATCTGTTTGTTCGCAGCAATAGACCGTCAAAAGTGCTTGCTCGTTTGCTACCTTTATCAAAGCATTATGTGTTTGCTCTAGAATAGTTTTCAGTACACTAACTAGTTATTACACTAATTAGTTAAGATGCACGGCACTCAGGTTGTCCATAAAGATGTCTTTGTTCGCCTCAATTAGTCTAGACTTGCCTTACGTTGTTACCTCTTTACACAGACGTGTTGACAAATTTAGTGAGAAGTGTAGATTTTAAGATTTTTTTTTTGAAAATACAACTAATGTAGGAAGGAACATGTGGAAAATATGAAATGATTTTATTCCTGTGCAAAACAAGGTTTAATGCATCATTATGTAATTTTGTCCAAAAATAATACATGGTATCAAAGTGTTTTCCAAGGAAATTGTAAAGTATGAATACTTGATAAACAAAACCAACTCTAATTCTCATTATATTCTGTAAAGAAATTCTTATTTCGGTTTTTGAAGAAATTTATACACGCAGCGAACATTTTAATCCCCAAGCAAGCAATAAATCTGTGGTCAACCTCAGGTAAGATCAATCTTATCTGTTTGTTCGCAGCAATACACTTACCGTCAAAAGTGCTTGCTCGTTTGCTACCTTTATATGGTAACAAAAAGCATTATGTGTGTACTAGAATAGTTTTCAGTACACGTACTAGTTATTGTTGATACACAGGACTCAGGTTGTTAGTCGATATCTCTGTCGATATCGATCGCCTTAAGTGGTCCAGACTAGGCTCACCTTGTTACGTCTATACATATATATCGACAAATCTTATTTATGCTCTGTAGGTGTTAGGAAATGTTTTTAAAAACATAATTAATATAGGAATATGTGCAAAATATTAAATGATTATATTCCTTAATTTAGAGACCATGTACAAATCTAGATTGACATCTAGATACATAAAAATATATTATCTAGATACATAGAGATATATATTTTTATTTCAACAAGCAGTGAATATTTTAATCCCCAAGGCAAGCAATGAATCTGTGGTCAACCTCAGCTAAGATCAATCTTATCTGTTTGTTCGCAGCAATACACTTACCGTCAAAAGTGCTTGCTCGTTTGCTACCTTTATACGGTAAAAAAAGCATTATGTGTGTACTAGAATAGTTTTCAGTACACGTACTAGCTATTGTTGATACACAGCACTCAGGTTGTTAGACTTGTTAGTCGATGTCTCTGTCGATGTCTTTGTTCGCCTCAAGTGGTCTAAACTTGCCTTACCTTGTTGTCTGTACAGACTTGTCGACAAATCTAGTTGTAGGATATGTTAGAAGTGTAGACCTTAGATGTTGTTTTAAATCCTGTTATTTTTGAACCTCTAATACATTATTGATAGAGGCTTCGAGTGTTAGCTTTTTTTAGCATAAAGTCGTATAGTACAAAAATGAAATTGATAATTTGTAAATATAGAAACTTCATACAAACTATGATGGTTTATATAGGTTAGTCAATGTTGTAGGGTAATGTTATATATAAAATTCTCGTGTCACAATTTAGTTATCATATTTCACCGAAACGGCTCAACCGATTCTTATAAAATTTTGTGAGCATATCGGGTAGGTCTGAGAATCGGAATCTATTTTTCACCCTATTTACCCCTAAATGTTAAGGGTGGTTGACCCCTAAATTTATTCTTTTGGACATTTTTTTTTGTTTTTATTTTTTCTGATTTAGCATTGAAAAATACATGTAACGTAAATGAAACGAAACGAAAATGTATGTATACATACATTTTCACCCTTCTACCATCAACCCCCATTTTTTTACATATTTTTTATGACGGAACAACGTTTGCGACGTTCAGCTAGTAAAATATATAACTGTATTAAAGTATTTGCACTGTAAGTAAACTAATAAAATACCCTACAATGTTTATTATTTTATTGTATTCTGAGTAATTACCTACACCAAATTTTTACCATCTCCTAGGGTTGGCTGGTAGAAAATTCCTCTAGCTATTAAGACCGCCCATTGTTTGCTCGTTGATAATAATGTGTTAAATAAATAAATAAACATTACCTAATCTATCTTATCTATCATTACATATAATAAAGCTAAAGAGGGTCGAAAGTCTGGAAGAAATGGAAGATATTTGAAAAATAGTTGGCTGGGGATACTTAGAATCGATAACAGAACAGGTTTCAACAGTTTTTAGAATTTTTGTCTGTTTG
>DWNR01005648.1:0-10043 GCA_018250455.1 Polygonus leo
AAGTTTAGAGTCCATGGTTATCCCTAGAAAAACAGTTTCGTCAACAAAATTCAGACATTCACCATTTAGAGCGACACTCATCTCCACCCTCTTAACATTGGGCAAAGTAAAATTTATACACTTAGTTTTTTTTGGATTGAGAACCAGATTGTTAGCATTAAACCAGTTCTGAATCACATTAAGTGTTTTATTTATATCATCTTGTATTTGAGTCTGTCTTTTCACTTTAAATACTAAGGAAGTGTCATCGGCAAACAGAACTACCTCAGATAAGTCCTTTACCACATGTGGCAAATCATTTACGTAAATCAAAAACAAAAACGGACCTAAAATAGAGCCCTGCGGTACACCTATATTAATGTTTGAACCTAAGGATTTAGTTCCATTTATATGTACCTGCTGAATTCTATTATTTAAATAAGAACTGAGCAGATTTAGAGCTTTGCCTTGTATACCATAATGATGCAGTTTTAGTAACAGAGTTTGATGGTCGACGCAATCGAATGCTTTTGTTAAATCACAAAAAACACCAACAGCATCGTGTGCATCTTCCCAACAACTGAAAATATAGCGCAATAATTGTACACCAGCATCGGTAGTTGAACGACCTTTAGTAAAGCCGAACTGCTTATGGTGTAAGAGATTATTTGAATTAAAGTGCAGTAGCATTTGATTCAGAATAATTTTTTCAAAAATCTTACTCAGAACTGGTAATACTGAAATCGGTCTATAATTGTTGGGGTCTTCAGCATCACCTGATTTAAACAAAGGAATTACTTTGCTATGCTTCATTAGATCCGGAAAACAACCTTGATCGACACACATATTAAAAATAGTAACTAAATATGGTGCCAAAGTCTCAATGACTGATTTACAAACTTTGACCGACATTCCCCATAAATCTTCTGTATTTTTAACCATTAATTCTTTAAAAGCTTTAATAATATCCTGAATTTTAACATATTTAAATTTAAAACTAGTGTCGCATTGTTTAGTATTTCACTTACAGTCTATTAACGACCAACAATCAATCTAGATTAAATCTGATTTTTTGTCTCCATCCAAATCACTTATAATACCTCGTATAACAATAATCATAAATGCATTATTGAAGTAAAATTAATTCATGTGTATTTATTTCATGGCATTTCATGTAACTTTAATCTCACATATATTATAGATACAATTTATATAGTATGAAAATATATAATACTGGATTACTGAAGAATTTTATAGTTGTTTTATGGTAGGGATACAGAAGAGTTAATAAAATATATAACACAAATCTACAACACTATTCTTACCTGTTCCCTTCGCAGCAACAATCTATATGTATTGCGACCTGGATGGTGCAATAACTTCATTTCACCAATACCACGTTCTTTCCATTCTCGAGTTGTCTCATCATATCTATATAGTTTGCAGCGTTCACCAAATAGCTTTACCTGAAATGTATGTATAATAAAATATAGCTAAGTTTTGCTATATACAAAATCAAATATAATAGTTATTTTAATTGTTTATTTACAGGTTTATTGGTAAACTGCTATAGTAAAATTATAACAAATAATGAAAATACCTCATCCTCCTCTCCTGTAGTGACGGTAACTTTATCAGGTAAAGGTACAATCGGCTCATAATGAGGGTCATATTCTTCATCAGCAGCACCGGAATCATCTGCTGCACTGGTATCATTTTTAGACTTATTACCGGCCTCTTTGTTCTTTGACCCAAACAGCTGCTGACCAGCACCTTCCCACTTGAAATCTGCTTTCTCTGCAATAGGTAATACAAGCATTATTTATGAACTAATGAGTGACAATTGCATTAAGTATTAATTATTCTTGTGTCATATTCACTGTTAATATACTTACTTTCAATATTAAATCCAGGTCCACTGGTGGATAATGCCTCAAATGTTAAATTATTATCCAGTTTAAAAGGAGTCTCTACTTTGTCTGCAGGTTTAACTTCAGTATCTTTCTTAGAATTACAATCCTCTACTTTAGTAGTATTAGTCACAGATTGTTGAACTTCATTCACTTTAGTGCTTGTGTTATTAGAAACATTCCCAAATATTGAGGATTGAACTGTATTTTGATTGGATGCATTTCCAGTAAAATTTAAGTTTTTCATAGCAGCTGGACCAAAAATACTTCCTTGAGTAGCATAACTGAATAAGTTAACTGGCTTTTGGTCATCTGTTCCAAAAACAGATGTAATTGGTTTTTGGTTATCTGTTCCAAAGATAGATTGAGCCGGTTTTTGGTTGTCTGTTCCAAAGATAGATTGGACCGGTTTTTGGTTGTCTGTTCCAAAGATAGATTGAGCCGGTTTTTGGTTGTCTGTTCCAAAGATAGATTGAGCCGGTTTTTGGTTATCTGTTCCAAAGATAGATTGAACTGGTTTTTGGTTATCTGTTCCAAAGACAGATTGGCTCGGTTTTTGATTACCTGTTCCAAAGATAGACTTAATTGGTTTTTGATCACTAGTTCCAAACACAGGCTGTATTCCAGGTGCCACAGCGCCTTCGATTTTATTTTGGTTAGTGCCAAATATAGACTTGTTCATTGAAATTCCAAGACTATCGCCGAATGGCAATTTAGTTTCAGCAGTTTTTAGATCAGATTTTGAATCTGCCTCATCTTTTCCACCTTTAGAAGTTGCTTGTAAACCAAATTTAGGCGGCATTAAAACAGAACTCTTTGTTGTGGGTGTAATAGTATTTGTTTCACTGGTACATTTTTCAGTAAATGTGTTTTCCTTGTTTGTTATATCATTCTCATCCACACTATTTGTAGAGCTTGTGAGAGAGGATGAAGCATTACTAGACAGAACTGCTCCTAATGGCGTCCGAAATATTGATACATCTGCTGTTTTTTCGAAGCTATTGGGAGTACCATATATGGAATTTGTTGGACTTTGAACAGAGGACATCAATGTTCTTACCGGCGTTGAGAGCCCGTAACCTACTTTCTGTTGTGTTTTACCTGGTTTTAATGATTGTTCTGACTTTAAATCGCCATCTTCTTCTTTGCATCCACGGCATCCTTGACATGGGTCTTTAGTTTTATAAGTAAAGAAATTTTCTGGTAGCATGAGCTCTTTAGCTTTTTGTTTTTCTTCTTCTGTGGCTTGTATTTCTTTGACAAATATAACATCATCTGTTACACTTCCACTTTTTATTTCTGGTTCTTTCTGCAATTTTACAAGCGATGATTTTAATGTATCATAATGATATATGAGGCTACTAGTTTTAACCTATTAATTTCAACCTATTTGGACTTATTTAAAAATGGTAATCAACAAATCAAAGTGGCCTTAAATTGGTCACATGGTTTAAAAATGATAAATCTAATTATTACTTGAAATAATACTTGTAGTTGTTAACATTTACAACATAACTAATAAATGGCAGTAATTTTCAATATAGCAAGTGACTATGAAGATGAAGTGACTATATTATGAAATTAATTCATTTTGATAATTTTTCATTTCATAAATATTACCTTATCTCCATTTTTTTGACTGTCTATTCTTGAATCACTTGATTTTTGTATGGATAAATCTGGTGTACCAGTATTAGCTGAATCTTTCGACTTTATTCCCATAAAATCAAAATCTTTTATTTCCGTCCAATTTACTGCAGGTGTTGGAAGTAAGGCTGGTTTTGTTGCATTATTTTCATCCGTTTTTTTCAAACAAAAGTTAATTGGACCATCACTTGTAGCTGTTTGTTTAGTGATAGCGAACACACTTGTCGTAGCTTTCCGTTCGCCGAAAGAAACAACTATAGCTGTTTGATTAGCAGGAATTCCAAAATTGAATTTTTGAGTACTCGGGGTTTCAAATAAATTAGTGACTTGATTTTTTGCTTTCGGATCGTCTATGCCGAATTTGTATCTTATTGTCGTTGTGGGATTATCCCCATTTCTTGGATTATTGCAGGCACTGCAGTTTTCTATGTTTTCATCATTTCTTACAAAACATTGATTACATTCCCAAGACCCCTTTTTGGGCTTGAATTGGTCTCCCCAACTAGAAGCTAACGGCGTAGCGGAATCTTTTGTAATAGTTAAAGTGCTTTGCGTTTGACCAGGAATTCCAAACATCATTGGTTGATTTTTGGATTCAAATTTAGAGTCACTTGTTTGTTTAGATCCGTCTCTTGGGATATTGCAAGCAGCACAGATATCTTTGTTTGGTTCATTACGTAACATACATGCTTTACATTCCCAAGAACCAGGTTTTGCCTTAAATTTGTCCCCAAAACCAAAACTGTAAGAAGCAGGTATTGTACTTTTGCTTGTACCAGTACTTCCCTTAGGCTTTGGTTTTTCACAACAAGCACACTGCTCAAAGCTCTCAAGGTTATTTGTGTAGCATCCATCACAAGGCCAAGATCCAGGTTTTGGTTTGAATTTATCACCAAATCCACTCTGAGTAATCTTCGCTGCATTTTGTTCCTCTTTGAGGGTTTTTGAATCATCTTTTATTTTAGACTGTGCAGATTTCACTGCAGCAACAAAGTTATCGCAAGTTTGTACGGTTTTGAATCTTAAGCAAAATGTCTCCGCTACCAATTCACCATCAGAAAAATCTTTAGCGCACCATGTTACTGCTTTATCCATATTGGGCATTTTTTGGAAAACCATCTCTTTCGTTACAGCGTGATTGCAACATACTTTCATAATTTGTTCTCTACGCATCAATAACCTTAACTTTTGAACATTATCTTTGTGCACAAGTAACTTGATGTTTCCAAGACCACGCTCCTTCCATTCTTTCATTGCAGCATCAAATCGTAAGAGTTTAGCTCTATGCTCAAACAAAATGATTTCATCCTCTTCTCCTGTTTTTTGATTTACTAATGCCGGTAAGGGAATTACTGGTTTAAATTCCACTGTAGGTTCAAATTCTTCAACAACATCAGAAGTATTTAAATTATTTGATTCATTTTGAGTAGGTTTGACTAATGCGTTTTGATTGGATGGTGCACTCAATAAATTAGCAAATAGAGAGTTTGTAGTGAGATTTGGAGAACTAGTAATTGTTTTAAATGTTAGGCTGCCAAATATATTACTTTTAGTCGCCACAGGTTCATTACTTTTCTGTTCCGCATTATTACTTTCTTGTACAGGTTTAAATGTAGGTGTGGTACTAAACGTAAAACCACCCATTACCGTCTTATTGGCATCGGCATTAGTACTTTTGTTAGGTGTTGATGTTATGTTGGGAGTTGATTTCATTGCTTTTGATTCTTCATTAGATTTTATAATACTATCATTTTTCCCACCTTGATTCAAAGCTTCTTGACGCGCTTTTTCAAACACATCATAAAATTGCTTAGCTATTTCTGCAGTTTTAAATCGAATGCAGAATTTTTCTAAAATAACTGTTTCTTCAGCGAAGTCATTCGCTACCCAAAAGTACGCTTTGGTTTCATTTTTCATCGGCGTTATCTCCATTTCTCCCGAAATTATGTGATTAGCACAAATTTTATGAATCTGTTCTCTTCTCATAAGAACTCTAACTTTCCCAGTTATCTTGTGCTTCAGCAATTTCATCTCACCAAGGCCCCTCTCTTTCCATTGCTTATCACTAAATCGGAATAACTTAGCCCTCGCATTGAATATAACTGTTTCATCTTCTTCTCCCGTAGTTATTTTAACTTCAGCTGGGAGAGGTATAATTGGTTTGAAGTCAGGACAAGGATCATAATTTTCTATTGAAGTGTTGCTCTTTTCAGATAGGGTTCTAGACTTATTTAAACTATTGTTTGCTGATGAGGTGATTTCAGCTTGATTTATTATAGTAGAATGATTCCAACTAGGTAAACTTACTATGGAAGATGTCGTTGTAGTAATCGCTGTTTTATTTCCAGTAGTTGGAAAACTAAATACTGGAGAAGCAGTCACACCCTTTGCATCGTTTGTAGATGGCATTGGTATTTGGTAATTATGGGGACTTCCCTTAATGTGCTTTTGTGGAATTGTTACGCTTAGTATTTGGGCAGGAGCGGAAGTGCAAGCAGGAAGAGGATCCGAAGAGGTTATAACTACATTTACTGGTAATCGAGAAGTATCTTTCACTTCTACATTTGGTGTTATTTTAGATTTTGGAGCTGTTACTTTTGTAGGAGCTGAAGTAACAACTGGCACGGAAATTGAAGACACGGTAGGCACAGGCACTGCAGGTACTGAAGGAACTGTTGGAACTGTTGGCACAGTCGGCATTGTTGCGCCAACTAAATGAGATACATCTAAGTACATTTGATCTGGTGTGGTATATACACCAGGATAGTTAGCTTGAGATCTAGTAGGATCGAATATTTGCGGCGCCGCGGGAACAGCCGAAACTTGAGGAAACTGAGAGTACTGGTTGTACAGATTGTAAAAATTTTGTCCATATAATTGATATGGGTTAGTTGCAACCGGAAATGGGGGTACAAGGCGTTGGGCAAATTGTGGCATGACATGAGATGGTCCGAAAGGTAATTGTGCTCCAAATCCTGTAACATTATCATTTGCCCTATATTCATCATCAATATTGTAGAGATCACTTTCATCTATTGTCTGTTCAGAAGACGCCTTTTTTAATTTGTTTACTTCTTTCTTTAATTCAGCTATCTGTTTCTTCAAATCACCAACATCCTTACACTCGTTTTTACATTCTTCAATTTGATCTTTTACATGATCCACAGATATCTTTAGAAGTTTAAATTGTTCTGTAGTATTTTGAATGTTGGAGTTAATGGTACTTATTATTTGATTACTCAGTTTCCGATTCTCATCAAACCATTCTTTTGTCTGCCCCATGAAGTCAGTAATGGTTGTGTCTTTTTTTTGTAAATTTTTAATTTGTTTTTCTATCCTTTCTAAAATTTGATGATCAATTACACTGCTTTCTAGGATTTGTGTATCCACAGCAGTACGATAATTAGTCATGTTCGCATTTGATACATGTTTTTTTGGTGGTTTAGGTGTAGAGCTTTGCTTATAATAGAAATTAGAATTGGACCTGAGAGATACATATTCATTTCCACCAACAGATTCATTTTCATCAGATGAATATAAATTTAATGCAGAATTTGATATATCTGGATCAACTTTGTTTATGCAACATTCAATATCTTCAATCAATTCCTGTATGTTGAAGTATAAAGGATTGTCTTTGTATGATATATCTGTTTCTTTTAGTTTCTCTAAAGCTTTGTATGCAAATTTTTTGGCTTTATTTAATAATGTGACATACTTCATTTCCGAATCTTTGGATATATTTTTTTCATTAAAAGCTATTTTCTTGTATGTTTCACTGAGATAATAACAAGCATATGGTGATCTTAAGCTAGAAAGTAACTCTATAGCTTTCTCATATTCACCATCATTAAGGTGACCAGTGGCTACATAAATCTTGCATTCTTCTATTAACGCGTTTAATTCTTTTGTATCCAAGTCCACAGAAGTATAATCAAATAGCCTCTTTTCGGGAATTTTTAAGATAACTTTACCTTTCACTTTTTCAAGTAGGTTTATAGCTGAAGAGTAATATAAGCGAGCTCTAATTTCCAAATTGTTTTTTAGATCCACTGTATTACAATGTTTGGCTTGTTCACTAAATATACCACCAAGAGTACAAAGAAGTTTTGGATCCAGGCCATGATTATCAATGCACCTTACTACTTCAATTCCACTGCTCAATGTTGAATGTATACCTGTTAAGTCAGCTCCCAACTCTTTTTGGCTGTATTTATATGCACAGTCCCACCATTTCATTTGTGCAAGGGAGCACATCAAATCCATAATATTGGCAGGTAGTACATTAGGTTTACCAGCATTATGTAAGGTCATTTGATTGACTTTACTTTGAGCTGTCAGTGTAGCACTGTATAGGAAGGCAAGAATGTCCAGTTTATTTAAACTTTCAACTCCATAACTGCTTGTATTAGATGTTAGCATGTCAAATAAGGAGCATTGAAATTTGGCAAAATTTTTGTAATTGTTTAGTATCCACACAAAGTGATGAAGGGAATTTGGATATTCTCTTTGGGCATTATCATCATAAGCTTCAACTTCATGTTTTCTTGGCAATCTGAGGGCTGGAGCATTAAAAGTGTTTGACATCAGGTGTGACAATTTATTTTTTGCCAACTGATCTCTTCCTGGGAACACAATTTCATAAATTTTTTCTTTCCATTGAGCACCAGCACAAAATTGTGAAATGTGATCTAGAAATACTTGACTATTTTCTTGCATATTTGATAGTATATAATGACCGGACTGAGAACATCTGTATGACCCTCCTATGAACCATCGGTGTACTGCATTCTGCTGCTTTTTAGGTGCGTGCATTAACCAATTTACTTTAGGATCCAATGGCACTATTTGCCAAGCAATCAACATTAACGGACTAGCCATTTTTGTTGCATCTCGCCAGTTTAATTGATTTTTCTTTGCCTTTTTCAATAAGTATGTAGCAGTATGAAATGCAAGCTGTCCTCGATGATGCTGTATTAAGCTTGAATGAAATTCTGCAAATCCAGGGGGTGCTCCCATTTTGAGCACACTTTCTAGTGCCTGATCATAGGCACATAGAAGGTCATTTGACTCGACTAAACTTTTTGAAGATCCATTGGGCACTTCAGTCAAACTTAAAACACAAATTCGTTCTTTGACTGTTAGTAACATTAGCTGATATAACCAGTCATTGGTGTTGAGAGAATTGTGTTTAAGTATCTCTGAAAGTGTGTCATACCAGGTATAATTGTTCAAAAAAATTTGTTCATCGAATTCTATGTTGCAGCTATGATCAAAAGCTTCTCTGATTTGATTAGAAAGTAAGTAATGTTTTAGAAGACGAGTGTGAAGAATTGCATCTTTAGGCCTTACTGCAAGTTCAGCTTTCAAAAATTTAACTAAAGTTTCAGAATCGGGATCAGATGTAGTAAGAAGACGTTCACGTAGTTTAAATGTTATTGGATGTTTTGGAAATGTAGCTTCTGCTTTTTCACACCAGTATTTAGAACGCCCAGGATCTATTTCAACTTCATCATCAGCAAGAAGCTCGCAAACTGAAAAGTCAAAAGCATATCTTCAAATATGTTTCCATATTATAATATATTAAAAGATTTATGATTATTTATAATAATTAATAAGATGAATAATCATAAAGTATGACACATATGGTGAAAATAGTGGACTCAACATAAATTATCAACTCAAATTTATTTTCTCCCACTTATTTTCTAATGGGTATTTGGGGCAAGGTCTAGGATTGGTGGAAGCTGAATATTTTGAACTCATAATATTAATTGGGAAATTGGCTTTGAAAAAATTACAATATATACATAATAACATAATAAAATAATTAACATAATATATTTTTTTTAATTCATGCTGGTGGTTATTCATTTTTGAATGTGTGTGTCATACCATGAATCATATTTTTGTAATATTCTTATCTAATCTAAATTACGAGATTAGAATACATAGTAATTGGTAGTTAAGTTATAACATACAGGGTAATTAATAGAAGGCTCATGATTATATAAGGGTATTTAAGCTTTACTTAATTTGATCTATAATAATATGGCACATTGGCTCCCTCTCGGAAATACAACTCTTTTAGTTTATGGATAAACACAATTTATTTGGACTCTAAACAAAGAAAGGACTATTAAAAATCTGTAAGATGTGAAATTGACCTTACTAAGCAAAAAAATAATATTTCAAAAGTTAACTCAATTATTTTTTGTCTAAACCAAATATTAAAACCAGTTTGTTCATGATTCTTTATATATATATTTTTTTTATTGTGTAAAGGTAGCAAACGAGCATGCAGTCCACCTGATGGTAAGTAGCCACTGCGGCCCATGGATATCAGTAACCAACCTTAAGTACGATTTTGTCATACCTAAGTTTGATCACAGATGTGTTGCTACCCCTGAGGAATAAGATGTCCGCCTCGCGTTTAAGTATAGCCGGCTACCACGCCTCTCCATACCGAAACACAATAAATTGCTTCACGGAGGATTATGAGGGTGG
>DWNR01005649.1:0-10043 GCA_018250455.1 Polygonus leo
AAATTGCTTCACGGAGGATTATGAGGGTGGCGGTGGTACCTCCCCGGTCGAACTACATGAGTTCTACCACCTTTGATCGATACTATACTTGTAATAAATATTTTATTGATCAATTAATAGGTATTTAAGAATAAATAATAATTTAAAATATTATTTAAAACTAGTTTTAAGTTTATATATTACTAGCGGGTCGGCAGGCATTGTTTTGCCAGAACGTTAAATTTATCTAAATAAATCAATAAAATTTCTCAAGTTGGACCAAGTTACATACAATTCATTAAAATCGGTCTAGTAGTTTCAGAGTTTATCCTGAACATAACTGTAAAATAACTGCGTTTCCGCGTGGGCCGAGAGGTGAACAGGTGAAACACCGTCAGGTTTTCGTCGGTTGGAGTCCAACATACCTCTCCGCCGGTCCCATGCGTTGAATGCCGTTTTTCTTGACGTAAAAAAAACATACATATACATGAAAGAATTTAGGCACAGTGAAATTAGGCAAGACAATTATCTAAGTTTACATTATAATAAAATGTTTTTCGGAAAATATTTATTACACGTCACGTACGGAAAGTACATATTGATTTATCCTACATCTTCATAAAACGTTCTTTTTCATCGTATCCGTATCATTGAAGTCGCGTACATCACTGCCAGCTATTAAAAAGCCCTCAGTGCCTGGACAGGGCGCCACGGTCCGAGAGGCGGACGAGCACTCTCGATATACTGACCCTCGACGTCACTCGCCCGACGTCAACACGCTCCCAAGTTTGGACCTACATCACTATCAATTATTAAAAAGCACTAGGAGACCTGCCGGAGACCAGATCGGAGGGCGCCGTGGTCCGGGAGGCGGACTAAAACCCTGGATATACTGGCCCTCGATGTCAACACGCTCGCCCAACACATGAGCCCCAGTTTCTATCATCCCAATGATTATAGTCGTTTTCGATTGCCTTTCTTTTTGTACATGATTTTTTAAGGGGCGCGAAAATAGATCGGGTCGAAGTATTTTTACGCTAAATCTAACAATCTTAATAGTCTTAATAGACACTAACATATACGAGTTATCGATTCACGGTTTATCATCATTCACACCCATTGTTGTCTGTACAAAAAGCATATATCGATTTGTCCTACATCTTCATAAAACGTCCTTTTTCATCTTATCCGTATCATTGATCTCGCGTACATCACTGTCAGCTATTAAAAAGCACTCGGAGCCTGGACAGGGCGCTACGGTCCGAGAGGCGGACGAGCACCCTCGATACACTGGCCCTCGACGTCACTCGCCGACGTCAACATGCTCCCAAGTTTGAATAATCAGGATTATTGTCGATTTCCATTGCCTCTCATTTTCTACATGAATTTCCGCCCTTTTTTTAAGTAATATAAAAATATGTCGAATATATGATATGAAAACAGTTAATCTTAAAATATTATGTATAGCATAGTATACCGCGCTGGCAAAGTGCGAATTGATGGGCTTCATCTTTAGATTTATTCAGATTCATTTTCTACAATCGCCTGGGCGTGTATGTTTTCTCACAATATTTTCGTATACCAAAAAGCAAGCTATAATTATTACGCAAGTAATTGATGCGTGTCTGAGATTCGATTCTGTGCCACAGCGAAAATGTCGAAGAAAGTTTATAACCATCATACCACCCACTGTTTAATCTCTAGACTGATTTTTATTAAATTAAATCCAAAACTTTGCGGCCATTGTCGTCCAGAATACGAATGTATACACCCCGCTACACTACAAGGAAACTTGTAAAACATGTGTACTACTACGTTCTTTATTTTGATAGAAAGGTGTTTTCTGTTAAATTAACAGTTCAACACTAAAACAAAATGAATCTCTCACTTTTTAAACTAAGTGTAAAAACACAAAAGACGTCCCTCATTTATACACAACAACTTGGACGTACCCGAAACTGTGTCAAAGTGGCCTTCATTGATTTATGATCCAGAAACCATACGCCAGTATCTTTTTTATTTACGTGTTTTACTTCGTACTTCTCCTTACTCTATAATTTAATGTCATTTTAATAAATAAAAGGTTATAAACGGTAAGTGCTTGTGATGTGATACTTGCATTCGAGGCGAACATCTTGGTCCTCAAGGGTAGCAACACAGGAAGATTAAAAATTTCCAATAAAAATATATGTTGCATACACGCAAGAATAAATTCAAACATTTACAATGTTGTACGAGTATAATTATGTTGGTACAATGGATAATGAAAAATTCCAATTAAAAAGAATATTATAAACGCATCTCACTTTTACGTGGCTTGAAGACGACTAACTAGAAAACAAAATGGCCGCGCAGGGGCCAATAGGGATGGCGGGACGCTTCTCCAAGGTCGCACGCGCCTCCGTCCTTCAAGACTACGATATAATAATAATAAGAGTAATAAGAGCGCGTTACAAGATATATTTAATCATCACTTCCAATCACAGAAATAATTGGTTTGTAGTAACTAAAATATGACACATACTATAGCGTACTAAGTGTCGACAAATGTCTTGTTACCCATTTTTCGATCTTGCCCCCTTCCCGCTCAGTGTATGTATCGCGAGAAGGAACTTCGTTCCAAAAAAGAAATAAAAAATGTATCATTAATGTGAAAGTTGGTATACTCTGTTTTACTAGACACTACAATGGTATTCTCTACACTACAGTGTACAAGACAACTGTATATTAATTTCTTAAACAGGCATGTGAAATATGGACACTGTGCCAATTTTACAATAATGTGAAGGACTATACGCTTAAATAATCTTGGTATTATAGGCAAGAAAATACAATAAAACATAAACAAAATATATTACGTATTTCTTTCGCCCCCAATAAAAAAGTAAGAATTATGTACGAATGATGGTCTATTTGTTAAGCAAGAGGAGTCGTCAATCCAGCATTGGCATGGACTTTGGACGACTGATGTGATACTTGACATAAGGTTATGAAATACATGAAGACCGAATTTTTAACCGACTTCAAAAAAAGAGGAGTAAGACTGTGAATGGCATAAACAATACAAATTATCATAACAAAGACAAAACACAGATGATACTCAAAATATCAGTAATTGTGCAATGATCATTAAACTATTATGCAGATACAACAAATGTCTTATACAGCAATTAGTTGCAAATGTGTTTGTGATTGTAATTCGTTTACTTCTAAGTTGGATCACAACAAACATACAAGATTGATTTCTATGCATGAACAAGTATGACGATCAAGACGCATTAGTCCCAGTACAATAATAACCACAGTTGGAGGTACAATCTACATATTGGGGTTTGGGCATTTCTTGCATCCCCGTCTGAGATATGTGTCTTGAGCCCGTGTCCGAACCGGGGTGGGAGCAGGGGCGGACTGAGTCTTAGGGGTTGGTTATTATAAATTATTATGTTATTTTCGTTTAGTCAATAAAATGGGGTAAAATCAATAAAAATGAATAATAATAATAATAATAAAATAAAAATGAATAATTTAAAATATTCGTGATCTTATTTGGGTTTAACCTGTTAAAAAATATCGCATTGTTATTGCTTACTATGGTTTAACCAAAACTGACAACCAGATGTAATTGAAACAATAATTGCATTACAGAGATTATATTATGCTGGCCAAAAGCTAATTATTAGATTTTACCCATTTTTAATATTTCGAAACTTGTTACTATCCTCACGGTTTTTCTTCACTGGCAAGTGACTATTAATTGATAATACGGACGTAATTAAAACAAAACTATTCTGGAATCTAAACCTCATACTATATGTATGAGTGTAAAACTAAATCTTAACGACTAATTTATTTATTTCGCTCTTCTAGCGACGAGAGCGCCATTTGTGTATTAAGTACACTTACTACGGTACTTTTTTTATGTGTTAAAATTAACATTCTTAGTTCTTATTATTTTAGTTCTTTTTATTATCATTGAATCTAATAATAACAATGTGTTGGAGAATAATTATGATAAAATAAACATCGACATGTCCAAATCCGTCCCTGGTCAACCGTTAAGGTATGCAGATGCGGCGCTACCGTGATAAGTTAATTCCTGTTGGCGATCCCTTACCCGCATCAAAATATAACAGCGGGGATGTGTGTGCCTTTATTGAAATCTTAATGGTCCTCCCTAATATCGCTAAGTTATGTGCGAGCCCTTTATTGTATGGCTGGTACTGCGAATCTTGGGAAGATTTTTTAATAAGATTGTATTGGAATTATGATATTTTACAAAATATAAATATACGAGTGTAGAGTATTATTAATATATGAATGTCGAAAAGTTGTTTCTGAAAATATTTTAGCTCAATAATTCACAGAACTTCTGAATCTGTGATGGTACTCTTCTGAAGCAGTTCAGTCAATTTTTATGTTTTTTTTAGTTTATTTGTTAGATATAGAATAGGTCGTAAAGTATACTTCATTCAGCTAGGGTGATTAGTGACATTCAGATTTTTTTGTATTTTTGGTGACTTTTTATGTTTTAACAATTTAAAATGATAATTTTCAACAATCTTAGTGACACAACAAATAGTATACACGAGGCGAACATCTTAGTCCTCAGGGGTAGCAACGAATCTGTGATCGAGCTTAGGTATGATTTAATTGTGCTTGGGGATGATTACTGATGTCCATGGGCAGCAGTGATCACTTACCATCAGGTAGACTGCATACTCATTTGCTACATTTACACGGTAAAAAATCTCAACATCGAGCGCACATATATTCTACTACTAATTGCTATTCGGGTAAGGAATATAGGTATGATTATGAGTTATGTATATCATGAGGTAAACTACACGCCTATAAGTATGTAAAAAAAACTCAGGAAGGTCTTCCATACCGTTGGTCAGCTTGGTGGACTTATAAATGTAAATCTAAGTTATTGTGAGAGAAGACCCATGTTAAGCAATGTTGGGTTGTGATAATGACGGTGGTTGACAGCTGGTGGTGGCATGTTTAGTATTAATGATATAATTATAATATTTCTATTCACTTTGCAACATGAATTCCGCATAGGAACTATTAGTATCAGACGTATCATAATTCGTATTTCCAATACGTACTTCTATAGACATTCTTTAGACTGACTACAGATATTACTGACCAATATAAAGCAAAATAAGGTCACAGTGTATGAAACTTTCTCCACATAACATTGATATACCTCCAGAGACTACTCGTAGGCGTTGCGTGGGCTATGTTCCATACTTATTGCGAATCTACGAACTAAGACCAGAACTGGTTGACCTGTGCCAAACTATAGGACGAGGAAGTAATTGTTACTGGCTTTTGGTTTAATTTAGCATATTTAATTTAATACTTAACGTACCCTCGCCGAAGCATGAGGTTTCATCCACATCAACTGAACTCGTGGCAGTCTTTAACAGTTCGGTTTTCACGCTCCTTTTTACCTCGTACGTGCAAGATATTCCCTGTGCGTTATGACATGGGGTTCTTCAAAAAGGCGCGAAAAGAGCTCTCCTCCAAAGCCGGCGATGCATTGGCGGTCCTTCTGGTGCTGCAGAAATGTTCATAGGCGTCGGGGACTACTTTCCATCAGGAAGTCCGTCTGTTTTATAGGCTAGGTTTATATAAGAAATGTATTTAAAAAAAATAAAGATTAAGTATCGATAGAGATAGGTCTTAGGGTCCGGGGTTTGATCTTATGCATCACTAACTGGTCTCAAGTCTAGCAATTCTCACATAACTAGCACAGTAGAGTATGGCGTAAATTTTTTCTATCGTGAATGGAAACTTGTGCCCAGAAATGGAAAAATGGTAACACTCATAATGAAATGATGAAGACAGATTCTTCTGTTTATTTTACACCCTAGACGCTTTACTAAGGATTAAGATACTAACCAAGTATTTTAAGGAACTATACATCTGTTACTTATAATTCATCGTTTTAAGGTGGATTAAGAGAATAGCGATGGTACTTTGCCCCTGTTTATTAGGACGAGTCTATACTCGTCACATAATGTCTCTACAGACATTATTGATTGCTAACTAGACAGTTCAAACAGACAGACAGGACAATGTTCTAGAACATACAGCACGTGGGGGCAGGTACAGCACAGATCTAGCTTCCTGGTCACGTATCAGATTCGATTCGACACGGCACTATGTTTGCGATATTAATATAGTAATATCATCAGTGTGTGAAAGCTCGCCTGTCTGCGGATTTATCGCAATGGAGTTATTTATAGCGGCATCTGTAATGAGATCTGTCTTGTTAATTTTAATATTAGAGTATTTGTAACTTAAATATATGATAATGATGGATTTTGTTTCGTAAGTCTCGATGTAAGATATTGTAATGATCTATATTGTTCTGAAAGTATCGTTGATCAATTAAGCAATAGTGGTGACTCAGGTTCGGAACATAAGTTTTGCGAAATTAGAAAACTATGAACTATCAGGATAGCTACTTTATTTTTGAAAAATCAATTTTCAAAATAATACCAAAAGTATATGTCTTTGAATAAGTCGATTGGAGAAGTGAGGATACTAGCCTCACTTAAATATGTCAATTACGATAGATCCATGGCAGTTGGTTAGAATTCGTGCAGTTAAACTGGGGAGGTATCACCACCACCCTCATTATCCTCCGTGAAGCAAGTCTTGTGTTGTGGTTTGAAGTGAAATAGTTGCCGGCTTTACTTACTTACACACGAGGTGGTACCGACGCATCTGTGGTAACCCTTTGGTACGTTTAAATCGTACTTGGTTCAATACTAACGTCTAACGTGCATGGGCGCCATAGACCACCTACCATTTATATAATAGAACAACCAAGTGGATTACTTGATCGTATGCGTAGTAAAGTTATAGTAGTTTATAAATTTGATATAACCATAACCATATAGTTTAAAAAAACTATCACAATAATGAATAACAGCACTTCGTGGTAGTCGCCCTTAAAATTAGTCATATAACTTAAGTCGTAGTTCCTAGACAACTTAACCTCATGTGGGGGTAAAGGGGTGTCCCCCTGTCCTAACTCCGTGGCACATGTGTTCCTAATACCCGGACATTTGTCAGTTTGTAATTGCGAAGCGATTCGACTTTCACTGTCCCTTAGTTGTGGTCGTGTTTCATTGTTGGCGAGTAACGATATGTCGGCGAGTAAGGTTTTAATAATCTAAGTCAGATTTGAGAATTACGGACTTCAAGTCCGTGGGATCCTTAAGTTAATATCATGAGTTATAATTATAATCATCCTAATGTTAGAAAAAATCCATAAAGAAGAAGTTGTACTGTGTGAAATTTCAAGCAATTCCCATTAGGCCAGCGATGTCCCGAGAGATTATGATAACAAAACCGATATGTCAATAACTTAAATATCAGAAGTACATTATGTTCTGCTTTCAATAAGGATTAATGACAAGCAAAATTATTACTTTATCATGCGGACTTATTCCCCAGATATAGAAATATTCTGTGATGTTCTTAAATTTCAACTTATCGGTATTGACCACTTAATGTAAACTAGTATTTAAATATTTCGTTTCATTTGTTATATTACACATAAAAATGAGCAATTCGAATGTGACTCACAGTAAAATAAAATATTTAAAACAATAGCAATAAACTCGCAATTGTCTTTTAAAACTTTCATCTTTGGCGATAAGACCACTCACTTATATCTTAATGTTAGTTTGGTTTATAGTTTAGTAACTGCTTAAGAACGAGAGTTAGTAATGTTGGTACACAAGTACTTTGAAGAGATTAAAATATGACTAAATGAAGAATTGATATCTATGCATATATTTATTTCACACTGCATCGCCTTCTCAAATTTTCAGGGGTAGTTAAATGTTTTAGCCAATAAAGAGGAACAGAAAAGTTCTGAAACAAGTAAAAAATAAAATATGTCTGTATAGCTTTAAATTTGTCAAGTGTTTTTTTTCGTATTTTAATGTTAGTATATCATCATCATCATCATCATCACAACCCACCTGCCTACTTTTATTTTTTCAGCAATGCATTACTTAATTTTTTTTGAAAAATTCTATTTCATTACGATTTCAAGATGAACCAAAAAGTGAAAAATAAATTAATATTTTTGATTATGATGATTGATACATACAAAAGATTTTGTTTTGTGTGTAAGCTCTAACAGATTATCATTTATGTAAATATATCGCAATTCTAATAATACATACGAATATGTGTCGAATTCATAACCTCCCTTTTTGAAGTCTTTGGTAACAAGGATATTATATGCTTTAGATATGTTACTTGCGTTACATGGGCTAGTGTAACGTTTTTTTATTTAAAAGAAATATTTTGCCAGTGTCAAAATAACGATAGAAAGATAAGGATTTTTAACCACACGCGAATAAGCAAAATTAATAATTATATAAAAGAAAGAAGTGCCAATAACTTAGCACCAATCAGAACAAATCTCTGAACTGGTGCTAAGTTAGCGGTAAAATATTTATTTTTGTCTATAGTTACAAAATATCCAACGATAATAATAACAGATATATGACGAGAGACACAATATGAGAACTATTCTGCTACAAAAACTATTTTAATATATATTTTTAATGATTTTCTCACATCAAACGTAAAGCACTAAAGAAACCAAACACAGCGGTTCGTTTAAACAAATAATACGCTAACAAAAACGCTGACTGCATAAAGCAAATTGCAGCCATGTTGGATCAAAAATGGCGGGAATGGCAACGTCAGAGCGTCAGCATTTTTACCGATGAAAGCAACGCCATGCATAGGTTTAATAAAAAATAGAATTGTTTTGTAACGCATGGTGTACAGTATCCAGGTATAGGTCTTTTCTCGTATTAGTGTATGTTGCAAGCAATATTTATTTAAAATATTGTTAATGACATATTATGTGCTTATTTAAGTGAAAAAAAATACATGATATAAATAACAAATTTCACATATAAACGAAATCTAGCTCCAGTTTTTTGTAATATAGATTTCATGAATGAAAAGAAAAGAAAAAATAGTGAAGTATAAAAGGAAATAATTTATTTATTTATTTATAAAGGTCATTAAATTATTTTTATAGAATAGTGTTTCTCTTTTTATACTTTTGAGGTCACTGCTACATAAAGACCTCCCTTAAATAACGCCTAATTACTAATTATGTACCCACAGGATGTAGCGATTTTCATTGGTTAGTTCGGTTAAAGAGGATGTTCACGACATAGTTAAGAAAAAAATAAGCAAAGTTGAATAAAATGATGTTTTCTTCGATCAATTACTACGATAATGAATTCTTTACAAAAAGAGCCTTCACTCAATTATTTCGAGCCAAACTCTAACTGATCGGTAATATAGCTACCATAGAACTTTAATAATTAGGTTGTTCATATGCCTACCTACTATTATTTAGATCAATACAACTAGATAAAACTTGAAATATTTTTTGGAGATACATATAAGTTGTAATTCAATTTTTTTAGATTACAATAAAAATAAGGAATTTCTATTTTATATTAACTCTATGGAAACGCGTACATTATGTTTGCGTACTCTGTGGATGAGTGCGATTTGTTCGTGTTTTGTTTGTTTTTGTTTTGCGTAATTGGACGCCTCGTAAATAAACTTTTTGAGCATTGTATTTGAGTTATGTTTCAAAACTTAACCGTTTTTATTTCACACGTGTGTTTAAGTATGAGATGTATGGAAACGATATTATAAAGCTAAAATATATAAGATATTATTATTATACTAAATATATTATTTTAATCTCATAATGACTAATTTTGAATTTGTTTCTCAAAAGCCCTTCTTGAAAATCTATTTTGAATTACCTTATTCCATAGCCCACCGGGAATACCTCTGGAGGAATTTTATTTAACATTTTGTACGTATGCGGTAGAAAGTTTCGTGGAGGATATTTATCGTGGAGGATATTTATCGTGGAGGATATTTATTACTTAAAGTGGACGTGCCCCACGATTTTTAGTTTAATCAATGCATATGTTTAAAATTTGTATATTTCAAAAATGACATCTTTTGTCATAGGTGTTTACATA
>DWNR01005650.1:0-10043 GCA_018250455.1 Polygonus leo
TTTATTGTGTTTCGGTATGGAGAGGCGTGGTTGCCGGCTATACTTATACGCGAGGCGAACATCTTAGTCCTCAGGGGATAGCAACGCATCTGTGATCAAACTTAGGTATGACTCAATCGTACTTGAGGGTGATTACTGATGACCATGGGCGGCAGGGACCACTTACCATCAGGTGGACTGCATGCTCGTTTGCTACCTTTACACAAAAAAAAAATATAGGAGCGCTTTTAACGTGTAAGGTGTTTTACACCTGTGTAGTATATGTATAAGGGAGCAACTGAGGGTGTGGTGCATCCGTCGGATATTTAGGATTACCTATGAAATAAAACAATTTCTTTTTCCTATTCCATTACCTCTAAAAAGCGTAATTTGACGATTGACAATTTCAAACAAATTACAGTAAAATATATAAATAAGAAAATACACGGTAAAATTGAATTTTACGAGATGGCACGTTATTGTAGCATGCCATGTCATGTCCTTACTTTTACATAACAATCTGTAGGAACTAGGCATAACGATAATATGTATGAAGCATGTACATTACTTGGTATGTAGCTTGTTAAGATAAGAGCTTAACAAGAATTTATATTGCCACTAAAAACACTATATATGGTGTTTGATTAAAAGCGAATTGGTTCATTGGTTTTCATTTACGCCATTGATTAGTTTACAAGAAGTAAATTGATCGGCCATTAGCGGGCTTTCGCTAGTAGCGCTATACGTGGAATGGTTTTCAAGACTAGTGTTATTTTTACAGTACTGACGGTAAATGTCGAGTTATAAAATGCAGATGGCGCCAACGTATGAATTGAGTCACGATTTAAAGTCGTTGCAAATTTCACTATTAATAAAATCATTATCACTATTTTAACTCATTACTGTCCCCCTTTTTGGTTTGGTTTGGTTGGTTTGATGCCCAAATGTTTACAGCGCACCGCACGGATTTTAATTTCTTTAATTTTACAAATTTTTGAATTGTAATTTATTACAATATAAGACACAGAAAAAATATATTTTATTTTTTTATTTACCTGCATGTTTGTTTTGAAAGCGCCTCACGCAGAAACTACTACACTAATTTGGATGCGGTTTTCATAATTGTAATGTTAAACCAAACTTAAAATGTGATACATAAGTAGCAGCAAATATTTATATACGTAAGCAGTAATTCTGCTTACGTATATAAATATTTTGCAATCCCTGAGGCAGTAGGTAAAGTAATGTCCTTTGTTCCGTTTATGTTTAGTCTCTGGGGAGCTCGTTTATACTGAGGAATGTCGCTGAGTCACTCGTAATTACTAATGTTATAAATAAATTTTCTATTGTGACAAAGTCCCGGGAAAACGCATCTAATTTCTAATTCCAAATGTCACGCGTAATTTTTATGTCTCAAAGGGAAAGTTTTCATTTTGTTTTGTTAGATTAATTATTTTTCAGAATTTCGTTACCCGTAGTTGAAAAAGTAAACAGAACGGGGGCATATTTTTGTGGTAATTTTTAAGGCAATCCCTGTCACGAAATATTGCCTAAGTGCATTATTAACATTCCTTAGGATTTAAGTTTAACTAATCCTTAGTAAATAATTCTTACTGACTGATATCTTTCAATGAAGAGTCTTGCTATTCTCTATGTAGTCAATTCTCAATTGTATCGGTATTACAAGTTTTTAGATTCTGTTCACTTACAAACTTGTAGCAAGCCGGCAAGTTGGTAAATATGCCAATTTGCCTATTTGCAATACAATATTGTATGACATAATTATTATCTTTAGCGGATAATAAATACAAACGTGTGAATTAGCTTTAACGGTTTGACGTCATAATATAGGCACTAGATAGACACTCGAAATGTGTAGTGTAGAGACTTTAGAGCCTCTTTACAGCATTGTCAATCATTGTTTAGGTGTGAACGTAAATGGCATTGGATAATAGTTAATGCAAGATGAATAGGCAGTTAATATTATTATCTTTTGAAACGATAATAAATGTTCCGGCCGTATCTATACTTCTAAACGTAGTGCCCAAACGAATAAGATTATTCTAAGCAAGACTCTTCAAATAGAGAGCATATTCAAATCCGACACAATAAAGCTTAAATCTGAAATAGGTGTTACCACCGGTGCGCTTCCCAAGTTTAATAACACCGTTTTCTTTTGTTTTGAATTAAGCGGCTGGTTTTTTATAGTTTTACCAGCTCTTATGAAGAGCTTGTACAAGACTCAGCCAGGGCAGAAAATACAAGCTACCATACTATTTAAAATCGGCCTTCAATAGAAGGGTGGATTTAGTAACGCTTCTTCGTTAGTCGTATAGTCGAGGAACAAAGGAAGACTCCTTTGTTTCTTGACTATCTCCCTCTTAGTAATGGAGATGCGGTGTTGTCGGGACAGAAGGCAGAGAGCCGCAGGATTTGGTCACTCCTATATATGTACTATGTTCCCAGATTGGACCGTCTGTTCGTGCTGCTGGAGGCGGGTGCAGGGCCGGCGACGCGGCGCGCGGCCGCTCGCCAGCTGGGCGAGGTTCAGAAGGCCCATCCCGAAGAACTGCACAGGCTTCTCGGGAGGTTAATGAAGCACCTGCGCTCGCCCGCCTGGGAGACCAGGATTGCTGCTACACAGGTTTCTGATACATTAGTTATATTTGTTTCTCCTATTTCGTTTAATGAAATGAAATGAATATTTATTTGCATAATTGTGGTTATAATAAGGATGGAATTAAGAGTTATATTAGGACTAATTACCGAACTAGTGATTTGTATATGCTATGTATTATAGACCATCTTAAGTCTAAAGAACCACAAACCAAAAAACATGTAAAACATATTTTATACAATTTGATAATATCGATCTGATCTAATTATGGAGCCAGGAGGTGTAAAATTGGCACTTTTAATTGTTAGTAGTGAATTAACAAAATCCTTGAGTTGAGTTTTAGTACAGCACAGCAAACACAGTAATAATTGTATTACTGTGGTATAAGTATAGAACTAGTACACAACTAATACACAAGTGTGCTATAGTACGATATTAATGATAATTGATAAATGATTAATGATAAAGAATGCTTGATAACAAAATTGCAATGAATGATAGATTATATGCAGTTTTCGAACAATATAATCGCCAAACACTGTTACTAAAGAACCAAATCCTTGAACTTTGCACTCGATATTGTTATTAATTTGTAACTTACAAAAAGTTGTTTTAAGTCAAGTTGATAACCCTTACAATTCAGTCCAATGTACAGTTGCATGATATCATTGTTAGCATTTTAGTGCAGATGCGAGGGTTATCTCACTAACCTATTTATCAGGTGCGTTGATTTATCATGTTCTTTCTACACCGCAGGCGGTGGAGGCGATTCTGTCCAACGTGCCAGAGTGGCATCCCCCGCCCGCCACCGCAGTGAAAGGTAAGCGATTATACAAATCAAACCTACAATCTAGTAATGCTTTATAGAATTCTTTGTTTGCGAAACTGCCACTGCAGTTTGTATTTCTAACGTATAGCAGTGGATTAGCGATCTGGTTTAAGAAACTAATTCAAAATCCTCATAATTGCCGGCTTTATTTAAACGTGAGACGAACTTCTTAGTACTCAAGGGTAGCAAAGCATCTGTGGTTAACCTCAAGTACGATTTAATCGGGGATGATAACTTATGCTACTGGGCTGCAGTGACCACTTACCATCAGGTAGACTGCATGCTCGTTTGCTACTTTAAGACAATATAATTATATTCTGCAACATACCTACCTGTCATAGATCAACTTCAAATCGCACATATATTTTACTAAGAGTTGCTAGATAGATAGCCGTGAGGAAAACATCAATTGTCAATGATTTGACTGATATTTCAAGAGTTGTAGTTCACAAATATCACTATCTTTCACTTATGCGACGTTTTTTCAAATGTATGGGACACAGGTGGCAATGACTACTATCAGGTGGGCGGGGATGTTCTGCAAAATAATATTGTAACAACTTCAAAAGTGATCCAAATACATATTTTCCATTAAAACCTATTAAAGAGCACCACACATCCATTACATCATCGGTCACAGAAATAACCCGCCTATGGTTGACCCGTATGTCAGTGCGTTTAAACGATGCCGCCATATTCATATCCCTGCCATGAATCACGATTCCTTTTAATTTATGTATCAGTTATGTATTCATATTTTATTGCTTCAATGACGTTATATCTCGAAAAGTAATGTGGACTATGTGAGATAATTTCTGAAATAGAAAAATATTGTGTACCGTTTTCATATTCAGAGCTTCTTAGATTTCCGAAAAATTGTAAGTATATTTCAAAATAAGAAAAGTCGTTAATCCTTTTACCAGGCATAGGTGAATTAAAATTCCATTTCTTAAAGGTAATCAATCTACCTGGACTGTATCATCGTGCAGTAATGTAAGAAAATATACAGGTCACATCTTTATATAAAAAATCTCGTATCACGATATTTGTCGGGGCTAAATTCCGAAACTAAAGGATTGATTTTAATAACATTTCGCACAGATATGTTATTTCCCAACTTAAAATATAGGCTATATTTTATTTGGATCAATGTCCTTAAAATTTTATTACAAATTGAAAGTTAGTGCCAACGTCTGCCGGGTCAGCTGGTATTTATGTAATATAAAATCATGAAAGAAGATTAATTAATAAATAGCATCAGATGACAATGGCCTAATTTTTCATTCTGGGAGAAGAGAGGAAACCAGTGCCCAGTAGGCGATGATAATAGAAATTAAAAAACTTGTATAAATGATGGGGATAGGATAGTAGAGATTTAAAAATGCATGAAATCGTCTAAACTCGTTGTTCTTTGTCAGATTGAGATTCGAAATAGCGTCTCAGTCTATCTATATCTATATCCGACCTTGTGGCTCTTAACCGCAATAAAAATGATCCACTTTTTATTTTAAGACCCGTAAGCTGCGCTCGCTTATGCGTTTCTTGTTTTGATCATCAGCATATATAAAGGTTTTATTTTGGTATAAAGGTTTCAGTCAACTTGATGGTAAGGGGTCACTGCCGCTCATGGACATCAGTAATCATCTCTATGTAAAATTAAATCATACCTAAGTTTGATCGCAGATGAGTTGCTACACCTGAGGAGTAAGATATTCACCTCGTGCATAAGCAAAGCCGGCAACCAAGCCTCTCTAAACCGTAACACAAGAATTGCTTCCCGGAGGATTATGAGAGCGACGACGATATACTTTACAAGGTTATGTTGGTTATGTAGGTTATGTTTAGAATGTATTTTTACGACATTTTACAGGATATTTCTATAAGTTTTATTTCCTTTATAGTTGTTAACTCTGAATAAATTGGTCTATTATTTCATACAATAATGTACCAAGGATTCTTATTATTTTAATTGAATGGAGTTATTTTTATTAGTCTCTTAAGTTCAATTACTGTAAAGGCAACCAAAATGCACACTTACGTAATGCTACATTTTAATACACGTTTAAAACTAACTTTTGCAACTGAACATAAAATTTGAATTACTATCCGAGTGCCACTACAGGTAATATAATAATTGCACATAAATTTAAATTCATATGATGATAGGTACAGGTAAATAATGTTCTGTTGAACATTATTTACTTGTACTTATCAACATATGAAGGCGTTAAGGAAATTGCATTTGAGGAATATACCCGTTGCAAGAAATATAGGAGTTTAAATGCGCGATTCATTAAAGTATCATGGAACTTAAAAGATGATATATTCTTTCAAAAATTATATGGAAACTGACTAACTGAACTAAACATTATAATTAATTATTAAAAATACTAAAAATGCTTTAACGAAGATTGTCAATCCAATGGAGATTTATTCTCAACGACTTCTTTGTTTTTTAGCCTAAGAAGTTAAGTTGCGCTTAAAACCGACAAAACTCTTTACTTAAGAAAAAAATGTGGGGCGTTTTTATAAAAGCAATAGAAGGCAAAAAACCATTTGAAGAATTTTTGTTTATCTGTCTGTATGTTTGTTCACGCATCACGCCTATACTATGGCATGCAATTATGCATGTGTGCAAAGGCTCAATTAAAGCATGCAATTATGCATTGCATGCAATTAGACGCGATTTTCACAGTTGTATTGCTTATAACTTAAAATCTGGTGTATGTTTTATCTTGATGCATCGCCTAAAAGTCGAATTATTACTAAAATGATGCATGCGAAGCCGCGGGCAAAAACTAGTGTCGTTTTTATTAACCGTAGCATAAAAACTCGAATTTGAATTTGAAAGCACGGTTGTATTCGACCTTAACCCTTCACATTGTATAAGGTAACTCGTGTAGACAGTTGGGCGACGACAACGGGTTAACAGAATGTCACATCTCCTTTGTATCCGCTCGTCTCTTTTGTGGTTAGATGTCTACACGTGCCAAAACTTCTCATTGAATCTTGGTACGTCTGAAGTTTGATACATACTACAAGATTACATGTATTGTGCTTATGTTAATGTTACAATTTGTTGTGGCTGAGTCTTATACTGTTTTATACAATGAACGTGGTACTGTAAACGTGTAATGTGTAACGTGGTAATGTAACCACCTCGCCTGCACGTGTCTAACTATGAATGAGTATGAAAATACGTCCACAGCCAGTCGCATATTCTACACATATTCGCAGTCACAGCTTTTTATTAATTTATTTTATCATATAAAGGTAGCAAACGATGACGCAGTACATCTGATTATAAGTGGTCACTGCCGTGCATAGACATTAGTAAGTGCGTTGACCATGTGCTGTCACCCTTGGGAACTGAGATGTCCTCATATAGCCGGTTACTACGCCACTCCTAACCAAAACACAATATTTTTTTCACGGAGGATTGTGATGGCGGTGGTATCTCGTTGCTAGAGATATTGTTTTTGACACGTGCTAGTCCATACTGCATGTAACTACAGGTAATGAGGTAACCATTTACAAACATAGTATCGAATGCCGGATCGTATACCTACGGAGTGGATAAAAATTTAAACCGTCTATCGATAACGCGACTGTCTTCCTTCGTCAGTTCCGTTTGTTATGTCATATGGCACGTTTCAAGCGTAACTTTTTCTTTAATGTTGTTTAATAAAGAAGCGAAACCGAATGTTATCTTTGGCTTGGTTCAGTGACTGTAACTCACACGTATGCACGCCTGATATGATAATATAGTTAGGTTTCGTTCATATGGGAATATTTTTATTAATTGACTTCAACAAAGAGCGGAGGTTCGCTATTCGTCGCGAATATTTTTTGTACGAAGGATTTTGAAAGCAACAGATTATAACTAACACAATCCATAGATCAAGATACTTACCATAAGTTAATAATATTACATAGTTATTTATGAGTATCAACTTGTAGTACCTACTATCAGAACAACCAAGAGATTTAATGGATGGATTATATTTAGGCCTAAAAAGCTGACTGACTTTCGACCGTCGACTGATGATTTGAAAAATCAGTAGGAAACCGGTCCCTTACTGTCTCCATCCTGGACTGGACAATTATTTTGTTATCCGTTCGGTTGTAGAGGAGTCCAACTGAACGGATAACAAAATAAGAACTCAATTTTACGTAACTGTCATTCCATAAATTGAACTAAATTTTTGTCCACAGATGAAGATTCAGACTCCGACGACGGCGGACTGCTCCGCTGCGAGACGTTCGACATCGAGCGCGTGTTGGAGAACGGCGCTCACCTTATGGGCTCCGAGGGCCACGAGTACGACATGGACGAGGACTCTCTCTCCATCGCTGGTACGACCGCTCTTGCTGTACAGTGTATAACACTCGCCAGGGCTCAAATTTATAAACACAATCGGCACTACCATTCTGTCATGGAGATATTTAACACCAAGCCGAAGTTGTAGAACGGCATGCACCTCATGGGCTCGAAGGACCACGAAAAGTCCCGATGCTCTTGATGAGGAGTATGTAGAACTCGCAATTACACTCTTTCTACACAATCCCTAAACAATGATTTTTGTGTCGTGGCGACTTTCGGTATCCAGTTGAGGAGAGACATGGTTGAAGACACGCATTCATTCGCTGTTAATCCCGCTGCTTCTGTTAAGCTGGTTATACGCACCTCATTCACGAATACTAGGATCACGGTTGATCTTTGTATTGTGGAAACCTTAGCATTGAGCTAGTGTTGGAGCACGGCGCACGTCTTGTGCTCGGGAGCCGCCAACACTCCCAGTCCACCTGATGATGAGTGTGTAGCACTCCTTAGGTCTCAATTAAATACTTTCTATGCGAGGTTACTGCAATTAATAAAATTAATAAATTATAAATAAAGCTCAATCACCGCGACCATTTTTAGTCATATTTAGTAGTCTCAACCCGGCCATAAAATGTTAATAACGTTCACTTCGAGACCACAAACATATTCCAATACCCTAACCTTACATAAACTTACGTATCCCACAGAGGTAAAAGAGAGGCTGGCGAAGCAGAAACAGCAACTGAATTCCCAGTTCGGGCTGGACGTGGCGGCGTCTCTTGGCATGGACATCTCCGCCGTGTACACTAATGAGGACCTGTGTCCCACGCGGCCGGCGCCCGCACCAGAATCCACCAGGGTATGATGTCCTAACTAATATTACAAATACGAATGTTAGTTAGTTTGTTAGTAAATAAATGACAGATAAAAAATTTACTAATTTTTTGAAGTGAAAACTTCTTTAGCGGCGTTGTGCACTTTTTGTGATGGGTAAAAAATTTTAAACTTACGTCAGGACATGTGACTTGATCGAAAATTCGTAAGATGGAGGGAGAGTAGACCGCCAGCTTGGCGCTCCTACGCCAAGTATCCCCCTCTCTTTCTACCGCGCGACGAAAATGTTTTTAATGTAAAATAATTGTAATAGTTCTGAAGTGTTAAAATTTGAATGTCATATAAATTGTCATGTTTGTGTACGATAGCGGAATAAATGAATATTGTATTTTACCATATAAATGATAGTCCTTTTTTACTGATAATTAAAGCAATTCGTGCAAAATTATTCCCAAAGCATTCCAAAATATCAAAAATGCACAACGTTAATATTCAAGTTTTCACATCTGCCGGCACTCCCGGAGGACACCTGTTGTTTTTTTGATAGATTTTATATAGCATCAAAACAGATTGGTAATCTGTACTAAAGGTGTGAGAAACACATATTTTCGACCCAAACACAAAAATATTCCGATCCACATTTACATCTACTACAAAATTATATTAACAGACCCTTTTAACAGTCCTAATCGACTGCATACTCGTTTCTACTCAAGTAAAGTAAAACCAAACTTTACCTTACCAAAAACCACTAACAGAGATATGTGTCTATAATTATACAAAAATCTTCACTTTTGACTCAAATTGCAGCGGCCAGTCCAAGAGCTGGTGTCGTGCAAGTCGCTGAGCTCGCGCGAGATGAACTTGGCGAAACGCAAAGCGCGTCTCGCCTTCAGCAAACAGAAGTCACGGGAATGTTCCGAGGACGGCCCGTCCGCGCCCCCCACGCCGCCCGTCGAACCGGACAAGAAGAAGATCAAATTGGAGCACAATGATGACTATTTATGTGAGTGTTTGTTTGTAAGCTCGCATTAATACAAAACTCCGGCAGCACATTTATACAAGACTCCTAAAGCAGTCTGGCATTTGTAACGCTTCAAATAAGAAGTAATATTTAGGTACATACTAACGAATATTCACTAATAGCATTTCTATTATGAGGGCATGAATCAACAAATACTAACCAGCTTATATTCCCATTAACATTTACTATTAACATACAATAAAATGCTATTCGAAATCTGTCAGTCACAGATGCCATAATGGCATTCAAAACCGCCTACTACCTCTTAAAATGGCTACATGTTGCTCTAAGTAGCAGCAATTGTTCCCCCCCAATGTCCCTTCTCTTCCCCAATCGTCTAGCTATACTAATGTAACGCCTTTTTTATATTATACTAGCTGACCCGGCAAACGTTGTTCTGCCATATAAAATATTACTGAATTTCCCGTAGGAATGA